>VXBA01005459.1:5678-19625 GCA_013399895.1 Serilophus lunatus
ATTGATGCAACAACAAGACACCCACCTGTTGAAATTCTCTTTGCCGTTACTCCGTCGTTGAATGACTGTCCACCCACCTCCATCAGACATGTCACAGTAGGCCAGGAAAGGCTCTTGGTCTGCTCTGGGCCTGATCCGGTAGTAGCCATTTTTCAGCTTCTTCCGATTATACACCTCAGAGCAATCTAGGCAGAGTGGTATTGGTTTGTTAAACAGGCTGGGGGGAAAGAAAAGCCACCAAGAGAAGAGATCACTGAAAGGCTGTATGGGACAACGACACTCGGCCAGCCCTGCAAAACCAAAGCAAACAGTTCAGCAAGGTAGTAGCAATGCTGGTTTGCAAACTGCTGGGTCTGACAAAGAGGAGTAAGCTTGAGAGCCTTTACATCCACGCCTTCTGAAAGAATCATTCCCAAATATTTGGTGATTTACAGGACAGCTGCAGCTTAGTCTGGAGCTATAAGATGAAAATGATGCAGGACTGAAACTGTCTCCATCAGCAAGATCATTTGCAGGGAAGCTAATTTCCATGTGGAAAGTAAGGTTACCTCAGCTGCACTTCAGATAGGCTCAGGGAAAAACACTTCTAAAATAAGAGGCTAAGCTTCTGCAACCAGCTCTATCAGGCCTGTATCAGGAGAAAGCCTTTCAGGACCTCCGTGCTTTGCACTTTCAGTGTAATGCCCACAAAGGATGAAATCTTGACCACAGGCAATGATGCCATTTATGACCATTTTCTTAAAGTAACACCAAGGAACAAAGTATGGATGCTTGTCACTGTGCCACAGAAGTGATGGAGGAACTGAGGAACAGGGAGGCTTAGCTCCTCCAAACAGGTTTCAGTGCCTGTGGCTGAGCCAGACACTCTGGGCTTCCTTTAGTCACTCAAGAAAAATGGGCTCTTCAAGAGCAGGACTCATCTTTTCCTAAAGCAGATGCCTAAGATAGGTCTGATGGAAAGCATGAGAGGTGGCTGTTCCTCTCTGCAGCAGAGTCCTCGGGGAGAAGCCCAGCAGCAGATGTCCATCTTGTACCTGGGCAGTAGCTGTCTAAAGCTGGGCCAGCTGGCTCTAGCCCCAGAGAATGTCTGCTGATACCAGCACCACCAATCAGCTCTTCTCCTTCCCATGTGTCTGCATTTTAAAACACAATTCATTCGAAAAATTTTAAAACTTTTATCAGAAATAAAATATGACACATGGATACTGCAGGGAGAAATAAACATTGTGGCACGTCACTGCAAACTGTACCTTGGTCATAGACTATCAAATTTCCACTAGTTGTGGGTAAAAGCATTTCATTCTTGGCACTCCTGTTGCCCGAGAACAGCTCACTTCTCGTTCTGTGGTAAGTGTTCTCCAGGATGTCCTTCAGTTGCAGTTCATATAAGTAAAGCAAGTCTTGAAGTTGTTTTAATCTTTGTCTTAATTTATTGTTGTCTAGGAGGCAGATGTCTTTGTCCTATGAAGAAAAAACAAACCCCCCCCCCCCCATGTGTCAGTCAGCAATAAGAACAGAGAGGCAGAGAGAGGAATATCTGTCTCCTCTTGATGCGAACACGTCACACTGCCTCTGTGGATCAAGATGATTCAATGGTGGTCTCTTCCTAAGATAAACAAATCTTGCACAGTATGAGCTGTTGAGTTGAATCAAGTGGAAAAGGAGTTTCTACAATGACTTTGGCATTGATCAAAGCATGCCAGAATATGATCAGATGCAAAAAACTTTGGACAAAAATAATTGGTCTTGACCTGCATTTAATGAGCACATAGGGAAGGTTTGCAGACTATAAAAATGCTCAAATTGAAATGAAGGGGAAAACTTAGCTCTTGCACTGCAGACAGGCCAAACCAGTGAGGTTTCAGAATCATGTTTGTGTTAAACTGGAAGATAAAGGAGTTGATATTTTGTCTACAAAAATAGGTTTTTTTAAAAAAATATTATATTGTTTTTAATTCTCAGCAATGTCAGTTCAGTCCCCAGACAGCTGTAGAGCCCTTAGTGCTGTGAAACCTCTGTATTATCAGGACAAGAAGAGTAACATTCCTTTAGCTTCAGGCAGACATCTTCTTGCTCTGCTCTTGCAGGTCCCCATCCTTCTTGCAATTAAGCATCCATCTCTGCATGACTGGGAATGATGAACTGTTGAGAGATTGTACAGATGCTAACTAAAACATACTCACTGAAAACCTGGGTGCAGGTGAGACGAAGCTGACTAGCAGAAGGAACAGCAGCAACCAGTGCATCATCGCACTCATTTCTTATCACCTGAAAAGAAGCATTGAGAAGCTGTGCTGGAGATTTCTTTAGTTCCTCTCACAGCCTAATCTCTGCTCACAGTTATGTTTAATTCTCCCAAAAATACTGCAGGATTTATTAAGGAGGTTGCTTAAAACTACAGGAAGGACAAAATCAGGGGAAAGATGCATATTAAGGCAAAGCTAAAGCACCAGTGCAGCATTCTGACAGGGGGATCAAGGCTTAGGTCTGGGGTACTGATTCCCTATAGAAACAAATACTCTATATGACTTTCCAGCAATCTCTGCCCCTTCTCCAAAGTGTCCACACAGATGGGAAGTTTCCCAGCAATCATGCCTCCTCAGAACACTTCTTGCCATAGTCACACAGTGTTTATTCAGTTCAAACTCCCAAAACTGAAGAGGAATTTTGCCTCCTGGAGTGACTGTGGACATTGCCCCTCCTCAGTCCTTGGAGTGGTCTGTCAGGATGGGATTACCCTGGAGATCAAGAGCAGAAGTCACACATGTGACAGAGTGTACATGGATTTCAGTGGAAAAGATCTCTGCTGCCAATGTGCCCTAACACAGAGACGTGGCTTTGGTTGGAGAGTATCAGCTAGAAAAAATGCCAGTTGCTGACACTGAGAACATGCAGTTAAACATAAGTGAACAGTACAAATTGTTCATAGAGTGTTTGCATGGTGCTTTAAGGAAAAAAATAGAAAGAAAAAAATCTTAAAAACAGGCCAAAACCATCTCTCTTGCTTCACATCTGGAAGTGCTGCAGGAATTTGGCTACACTGCTCTATTCTCTGAGCAATGTGCTTTGTTTCAGCTATGGCTCTATTAGCATCCCCCCAGCAGCCGATGTTAAACTACTTCCATAGCCAGCAAAGTCTCTGCAACAGGGGAGCCCTCTGCCAAGATGGGCAGGCAGGGCCCAAAGCAAGCCAAGGGAAGAAGATCTCCATGGAAATCATCCAGAAGAGATGTGAATGTGGGTGCCCTAGCACGTGGCAATAGCTCATAGAGAGGAGTTCAGTATTGCAGCAGGGGACCTCTGCCAGCCCATAACCACTGGTGCTGTTCACACCGCCCCACAGCCGTGCTGGTGGCTGCAGCACTGCCCCGCACAGTGCACATGGGTGGAGGCAAAAAGCTGACAGGAGGGATGCGTTTGAGTGACAGCTCCTGAAAAACAGACAGTACAGAGCAAAGGGAAAGAAAGCAACTCCATCGATGCCTTTATCAACATACATGAAATGCACATACCTGTAACTTGCCTTTCTTCAGATTTGCTCCTGTTAAGATTCTCTCCCTTAAAAGTCAACTGCAAAAGAAAGTGATCGTAAACCTGGTGACATTTCTAGAGATCAATGAGATTTTCCTCTCCAGACGGTCCCCATTAAGGGCATGGAGGAAGAATGTTTCACAGTACTAGGTAGTTTCACAGAATAGATACTTACAATTCCTCATGTGATTTACCCAGACGCCAGGGTTTTTGTTGTTATCCAATACTCATCTTGCTGCTTCCCAGAGAGAATAAACAACAGTAGGTTTCTATCAACAGTACTCTCCAAAGGAGAGGGAAGAGGGGCTGTACTGCTTGTGTGCTATTACCCACCTTATTTGACTAGGAAGCTCAACAGAGGCTGACTTCTTTAAGTGTTTATATGAGCCACTCAGACTAATCCTCCCAGTGGGACTTTTAGCTCATGTTTTAACACAGCCAGGCTCATTTCAGTAAGTCCTGCAAGGTGGAAATAACACAGCTTTTCCATTCAGCATTCCTTTTGCTGTTTAATGTGTTTTATAGGAGCGCAGCTGTAATGCCAAAGGAGCTGCAAATCTGAAGCAAGAAGCAAACACGGGGGTATTAAGCAAGATTTGCTAATAAACTGAAATCTCTCGAGGTTTGCAGTTGTGTAACTCTCCACTGAACTGGATGATTAGATTTGCTAGTTAACACAAACAAGAACATTTGTGGAAAAGAGTAAAAAACCGAAAAACGGATAGGTGGCTCCCTTTGCATAATGGCCAAGGAATTACAGATTGTTTTAAAGAAAACAGCAGAAATGTTATTTTACGGAGCTTTTTTCAGAGGAGAGACCGTGGAGGCATAGATGATGGCATATAAACCCACGGTAAACTTCTATGCTACTCTTCAGGAAAGCAGGAGTACCCAGCTACTACTTAGTACAGCAATGCTGTCTATTTCTTAAAAACTGCATTCCTCTTCTCCCACATGATCCCTGACCCACTTCACTGCCAAAGGGTTATGTAAACAGTGCTTTTCTTCTCACTTGTTTCCTACCTCCACTTTTAGGCTGGTTTTGACAGCTATGAAATTAAACGAGTGAAACATTTCCTCCTTAGCGGGTACTTAGCCCTTTCTTCTGTCCCTTTGGGCAGGGACTGCAGCTGACAGCAGTGTGTTCAAGTACTGAGCACTGGAGCACAGGGTGCCTGCACGTCACCCCCTGGGGCTTTCATCCACAGCAGCATCTTTCTCAGGTGGACACATGCAGACGGCGCTCCAGATGCTGCACAACCATTTATGTTTTTGCCTAGGTGGCAAACATTCTCATTGACCTGGGAGCACCTCCTGATCCCACATGGGATAGGCAACAGGACCGAGTTTGAGGTGTCAGTGTTGGATTCATGGTGTGGTCAGTCCCTGCAGCTGTCTGCAAGGACATGTGGTTAGGGAGCATCGGGTCTCACGTTACTAGGTCCTGCTGGTCCCTGGGTAGGAGGAAGCGGTGAAGCTGCAGTGTCAGTGAGACTCACACGTGTATGTTATGTGACTGCAGATTTGTAGGAACAGGACTCAATCTCCAACCCTCCTCCAGTGACCGCTAAAACGCCTCTCAGAGCCAAGACATCTGGAGTACTCTCACACTCCCTCTGGGACTCCACCAGTGTCAGCCTCATTACCAATGTCTGCATGAAAAACCCAGTCAACTGGCACATGGTTCTTGCATACCTGCTTCATGATTAACTATTTTTCCCAGGCTAGAGGAAGCTTTAGCAATATCTGAAGCACAAGAAAGGGATTGCCACGAGGCTGAGTTCGTGTGAAGTGGGTCTAGGAGGAGGGTGTGTTCATGTCCTTCTCACTGGCTCAGAGCTAAAATAATCAAATCATCATAAAGAATGTGGACACTATGTGATTACTGATGTTTCCTCACAGATGTTGAAATCCCTAGACAATGTGACTGTAAGTGCTCTTCCTTCTCTCTCTCTCTCTTTTTTTTCCTGGAAAACACATGCTTCACACATATTCTGCAGCGCAAATTCCTGTTTAGTTACTTGGAAGGAGGTCAGATTCTCCCTTAAGATAGTCAGTGATCTTGTCAGCAAATAATAACAGTCTCATTAAATAAAAACCTCTTCTTAGGGTTCTTTCAGCTGCTTGATGTCAGCCTGCAGCAGTTTGGAGTCCATCTGTGGGGAAGAGAAGGAGGTGGAGCAGGTGGCATGGGGTGGGAATGGCTGCCTTGGCACAGCAGCAAGCCATCAGCACCGTGTACCCCATTCCACCACAGACCTCTCCTTCTTGTCCCATCCCTCATTGTTGGCCTCTTCTCCAAGCTCATCAGTTGGCCCTGGGTGGGCTGGGATTTGAGGTTCCCCTTCTCCTTTAGCAGGGCACGGTTCTGTAATGTCACAAGGGCCACTGGGAACCACAGTCTTTGGTCACTCACCTCTGGTTAAATAATTCTATTTTTAGACAATTTCCAATTAACCAAAAGTCCTTAAAATGTGCCCTCCTGTGAGAGAAATTGTGCAGTTCCCAGCCTCAGTCCACACAGGGGCACCTGCTGGGTTTCAGCTGGGTGATGTTGGACACAGGGGAGGTTGTGGTTGTGCAAGTGAAAACATGCAAGAATAAATCCAGGGATTTTTAAAGTTTCCCTGTGTGATGTCACATTCCTGAGAAGTGCTGGGCAAGAGTGAGATGCCATCAGGAAATTTGTAGATGAATCTCTCTTCCCATATGCACTGTTCTCTGCTCTTTTGACCAATCACAGGACCTGAGGGAATGGCTGGAGCTGTGCCAGGGGTGGCTTAGGTAGGATATTAGGAAAATGTTCCTCTCCCAGAAGGTAGTCATGCACTGGAACAGGCTCCCCCGGGCAGTGGTCATGACCCCAATACTGCCAGAGCAAAAGGAGCATTTGGAACATGCCCTCAGGCAAATGGTGTCATTCTTGGGGTGTCCTATGCAGGGACAAGAGTTGGACTTGAATGATCCTTGTGGGTCATTCCCACATTCTTACATTCCCACATTCTCAGGATATTCTGTGATTCCATGGTTACTTATGCTGCCAACACTTGCCTTGCTCCAATGATGGACCAGGAACAGACAAACACGATGGAAAAATCAGTATATTTTATTAACATATTGTGAAGACCCCCCCATAAGGGAAAGGGAGCAATACTCTTTGAGGCTTTGGACATGGTCCCACATGACACCCTGATCTCCCCACTGCAGAGCTCTGGGTTTGGAGGCTGGTCAGAGCATGAAGAATTCACCGGATGGATGTGCCAGGGAGTTTTGGGCAGTGGCTCCATGTCCCGAGGGAGGACAAGGACAAAGAGTGCCCCTCAGGGCTCTGCCTTGGGACCAGGGCTCTTCAATGTCTTTATCAATGACCCACCCTGGGATTGAGTGCACCCTCAGCATGTTTGCAGGTGACAGGAAACTGAGTGGGGCAGGTGACATCATGGAAGGATGGGGCCATCCAAAGGGATTTAGACAAACTTGGAGAAGCGGGACCATGAGAACTTCATGAGGTTCAGCAAGGCCAGGTACCAGTGTAGTCCCAGCATCAGCGTACAACTGATGCTGTAAGAGACCGCCAGGAATATCCAGTCCCACTGTCATCCCAGCACCAGCTAATGCATGTACCTAAGGGCCACCTCCAGGTGCCTGAACTACAAGGAACATAAACTGATGAACTCAGGACAGGAGCAGTGTAAAATCCAAAAATGTTTATTAAAAAAAACACTTCCTAGGAATTAACATCTTGAACAGTACTTCAGAATTTTGTCTTTTTATTTAGTTTCTATACCTAAAAGAAAAACAGATAATTTGCAGTGAATCCAGGTGCTCTATGCATTTGCATTATTTTTATATTTCCCTATCACAACCCACCTTCCATGAACACCCTGCTCACTGGGACACTGCAGACCAGTCTCCTTTGCAGGCACTGCAGGTGTGAAAGTACCTATCAGGGGCCTGGAGGGCCTTGATGTGTGACATCTGTAGGAATCTGCACTTCCAGGTTTTTTAAAACAAAGATAAAATATGAGATCTGAAACAAATATTTATTATTTTTAATCTAACAATAAAGGGCTTCATTTAAAGTAAGATAAATTTTAAAGACTGAGATGACATCAGCCACCATAGTTTCAATCTATGAAATAACCGAAACCAGTGTATGTGCATGAAAATCTGTGGTTTGTAAGCAAGGAGTAACCACAGAAATCTGTGTACAAAGAAGTAATAGTGGCAGACCATGAAACATGCTAGATCTGAAAGTTTTGATAATGTTCAAAGAGCAACTGCACAATTCATTTTAACTGATGAGTCTGCACGCAGCCTGTGAGTATCTAATGGGTTGACACAACAAACGTAATTAGTTTGTAAGTTCCCGAGGGCGAGTACAGGTCTCAGCGATCTCACATCAGGAATAACTGTACCAAGGGGAATTAGTCACAAGACTAGAGGGAATATGTGGGTTATCTGCATGATCTTCTGCCTACCTGAGGTCAGAGAACGCCCCTGACCTAATTCACTCCTGTTTGAACTGGAACATTTCTTTGAGAAAAAGATATTTTGCTGTAAAATATTTAGTGCTAAAGAACCAGGCACAAACCGTACCATGCTCTTCCACTGCTTAATTACTCACATTGTTAATTATCATTGGTTTTTGCCCTGAGTCTGAATGTGCCAAGTCTCATCCTCTGCCTTTTAATCTCATGAAGCCTTACACTGAGAAAGGGAAGAGCCTTCTTCCACCAAATATCTTTTTCCCGGGTGAAGGTTAGGTCTGAGCACATAGAAGCTGGGTGCCTGCTCCTGGCTGGGAGCCCAATACCGCTGCTATCTGCTTTGGCTGTGAGTGTGCATGCTGGGGAAATGCCAGAGAGTGACGGTCATAGAGTGAGGGCTTGCATGGAGCTTTTCCTAGGCACGAATACACCATACTAATGAGTAGGGCATTTGGCTGGTATCGGGAAGAAGGGCAAAGACAAGTTCTGTTTCTGAAGTGATGTAATTCAGTGTTGTTTAATGTAGGACATGTACACAGAGGTGAGAAGAGCTGTGGGTGGTGTATGACAGTGTGTGGTGGAGGTGGTCTCACTGAGCATGTTGAGAGGGCTCCAGGGACTGCAACACTCTGCCAAGATTCAGGTGTCTGATCCACCCTAGGCAGGGCAAGCAGAAAAGATATGTGGCCAGGACATGCACAGAAGCAGAACTTCAGGTTTTGGGAGGATCTTTGCATCCCAACAGAGAGGTGCCAAATCAATTTAATTGCCTCAAGGGTTAGGCAGTTGCTGAACAAATACCTTTCTAGATCTAAATTTTGATGCCGTAAGTCTGCTTACATCCCTTCTGGGACACCTAGACCATTTTTCAGATCTAGCCCTGAACAAGGGTATTAAGTCACTGTCCTGGTTTCAGCTAGGATAGAGTTAATTCTTTCTCAGTAGCTCTTATAGTGCTGTGTTTTGGATTCAGAATGAGAATGGTGCTAACAACATACTGATGTTTTGTCTTTTTGCTAAGTTGTGTTTATCCTAAGTCAAGGAATTTTTTTCATCTCACAGTCTGCCAGTGAGGAGGTACACAAAAGAAACTGTGAGGGAGCACAGCTGGGACAGGTGACTCGAACTTTTCAAAGGGATATTCCACACCATAAGATGTCATGATCAGTATATAAACTGGAGGGAGTTACCCAGAAGGGTGAACAATCTGGGTTCAGGAACAGGAGGTCTGACATCCGTCAGCAGATGATGATCAACTGCCTTGTGCATCTCTTGGGGGGTTTCCCTTTTTATTTATTGTTTACCATTACTATTTTATTTTACTTTACATTCAATTATTAAACAGTTCTTATTTCAACATACAAGTTTTACTTTTATTCTCCTCCCCATTGCACCGGGTATGGGGGATGCAGCAAAGAGAGGGAGTGTTGAGCAGGTGCTTGTGTGGTGCTTCATCTCCAGCTGCACTTAAAAGCATGACAGTCACTTACATAAAAGGCCGTGTAAAAAGCTCAAGCAGTATTTCCAACCCAAAATTTTTCTGTTTGTGGATCCAAGGATCTTGCTATTCCCTTTGTCATAGAGTTACATGCCACAATCACCTGTCACTCACTAATCGCTACTGTTTGCCCCAGGACTTTACAATGTTACCTGTCTTCACCATAGTCACTGATGCTCCAAGTTTGACATGCAAGTATTGCAGTCAGGATGATTGTGATTTGCAACATATCAGAAGTTGGTCCATAAATGCTTACCAGCTTTTCAGCATGTACACACATATGCCATGCAGGTGGCAAGTGCCTTGCAGTGAATTAGTGAGACTGTGAATAGACCAAGGATCTTTTTAAAGAATGTTGCATGGTCCTCCTTCAGGTACCAAGGGCTGAAAAACATCATCCCGAGGTCTCTTGTTCTGAGATCAACCATGGATGTAAGTTACAATTTACTCAGTGCTAGGCAGTTGTTCTTAATCTATCCAACCACTGTTCTAACCCCTGTGTCAGCTGCAGACTTCATCACTCAGGATTTTATCCAGGCCATGGTCTAAAACAAAACAACACAACATTAAACAGTGTAAGACAATACCCAGTCCCTGCGTTTTTTTTTTTCAGGAAAAGAATTGCTTACGGATGGTTCCTCTTTTATTTATTTTAAGGCTAGTATGCTGGGTTTACACCAGTGTGAACCAGATCGAGTTTATATTCTTCTAATTTTTAAATGGAATGATTTTCTAGCCAGATAGTTGCTTACAAAAGCATCTAAATACTTTTATTTTAGCAGTAAAACTTGCAATCTTGTTTGACATAATTACTTTCCCTAATCTCATGTTGATTTGCAATAACAACAGCAACAATTGTTACTATTATTACTACTACTAAGCTTCTTTAATATTTTATTAATCAAAACCCTCTGTCTTCTCTGCTGTCATTTCTCCTGGGAGCAAAGCCAAGCTGACAGTCGATCACCATCAGGTTATCTGATCTACCTGCAATTAACATTGGCAGAGAATTGATTTTTTACCCACTTATCTTCATATTTCTGCTATCCTAGGACTCAATAAAATTATAGTTATTTTTTCTGTCTCTCTTTAAAGTATCAGATATAGGAGATTCATACCTACCGATTTTAAAATCTGTCAAGTTAATAAATTCTGTTTACCACCCTCTCTGTTATTTTTGGAATGTAAAGTATGTCATCACCCCTCTGAGAAATACATACTTAATCCTGTTCTTTACTCAGTATGTAACTGGTTTATTTACTGAATATTTCAATCTTTTCTGCATTTTTGACGATTCTGCCATTTTCCACTGATGAGTAATCATCAGAGGATCAGAACTAGATTCTGAGGGGTTATTAAATAACAGTATCATGAGTTAAGCAAAATATAATGAAAATTATTTCAAAGTCTTGAATTGAAAAGTAGAATATTTTCAATGCTTCCTTCTTGCTTTGAGCTTTATGAACCTTGGATATTGTTCCTATGCTTTTTTTTCCACCAGCTGAGAGCTAGAAATTTAATTTTATTAATAAAAAAGATGGTGTTTTTATTTTAGTCATCTGAGTCCAGAAAACTTGGGCCTTAAGAGAATAGATCAACATCCAGGAAACTCATGATGACACATGAGAGCTGGCAAATCTACAGCACTATCAATACTGTAAGATTAGTGACATTGAAAGGAGCAGTTAGTGACAACCAGTATCACTGGCAGTGTGGCATCTACCTATTTGATTTAAAATGAGAAGAACAGTTTTTCCTTTTAAAGGAACCTTTAGCAAGCTGGCCCTGGCATTCAGTCTTTGTGCCAAACTTGAAGCCACCCACCTCCAGCCCCTCCTTGGACTGGTCGATAAAGGTTGTTCTGTGAGAAGTCCACTTCAATGCACAAACTGCCTTCACACCTTGGTGCTAATACAGCCCAGGACAGGGGAAATTAGGCTTTTGTATTTCCACACTCTTTGCCACTGTGATCCTTCCTGTGAAAGTGCTCAACAGGTAGAAGCTTCTGCTGAGGGTAACTCACAGGATCCCCATGTGGTCTACAGGATCAAGCCTGCACATGTAAATTTGTTTTCAGAAGTAAGAGCAAATTAATCTAATGCTTCTCCTCATCCTCCAGCTTAGTTTCTATTCCTGTTTAGCTACTTCTCAAATACATAATTATCTGAATATACCAAACATACTTAGCACCAACCGTATAAAGTTAAACAAAGATAAATGTCGGATTCTACACCTGGGATGGAGGAACTCTGGATGTTTGTACAGACTGGAGAACGAGATACTGGAGAGCAGCACTGTGGAAAGTGACCTGGCAGTCCTGGTCGATGGCAAGTTGAATATGAGTCAGCAGTGCCCTGGCAGCCAGGAGGGCCAACCGTGTCCTGGGGGACATCAGACAAAACATTGCCAGCTAGTAGAGGGAGGGGATTGTCCTGCTCTGCTCTGGTGTGGCCTCACCTGGAATATTGTGTGCAGTTTTGGGCACCACAATATAAGAAAGACATTAAGCTCTTATAGAGTGTCCAAAGGAGGGCAATGGAGATGGTGAAGGGCCTTGAGGGGAAGCTGTGTGAAGAAGGGTTGAAGGTCACTTGGATTGTTGAGCCTGGAGGAGATTGAGGGGAGACCTCATTGGAGTCTACAGCTCCCTCATGAGGAGAAGCATAGAGGCAGGCACTGAGCTTTTCTTTCTAGTGACCAGTGACAGGACCCGAGGGAATGGCCTGAAGTTGTGTCAGTGGAGGTTTAGGTTGGATATGAGGAAAAGGTTCTTCACCCAGAGAGTTGTTGGGCACTGGAACAGACTCCCAGACTCCTTAGGGAAGTGGTCACAACACCAGGCCTGACAGACTTCAAGAACTCTCACAAGAAGTGTTTGAACAAGACTCTCAGGCACGTGGTGTGATTCTTGGGATGTGCTTTGCAAGGTCAGCAGTTGGACTTCGATGATCCTTGTGGGCTGCTTACAACTCAGGATGTTCTATGATTTCACATTTCTATTACTTGCACATAGTTATATAGATATATATATACAGATTTAAAAGAGAAACTTTCTATTTAGTCTGCTGCCCAGAAATGCTCCCTATTTTCATCATTCATCTTAAAGATTTTGTTTCTTTTGGGCAGGGAGCATCCGGAAAGTCTCCTGCCATCTGTTAACCACACCTCCTCCCTGACCAAACCCCGGACACACTGGAAGCAGGCTCCAAAAGCTCTCTTTGAGCTCCCTCTGCTGCCGACCGTCCTATAGAAAGTCTCTCCAGGACAGCCCTGGCCTCAGTAGCAAGAGCAGCACTGTTGTACTGTGGGATGATCAGGGACTGCTTGTCATTTGGCTGTTGATAAAGCGATGAGATAGGTATGAAGCCTCTGGAGAGCACAGGGTAAAACGCCACATTCTGGAGGCTCCGGTTTTGCAAAAACCTAAGTGCTGGATTCCACGTGAAAACCCCAAGTGCTCAGTGTGATGCATCTGCCCTGGATGGCAGCAAGCACTGCTGCAGGCTGTGGGGGCCTGGCTGGTCTGCAGCCTCCACCCGACCCATGCCAGCCCTGCCCTGAGCTCAGCCCCCCAGAGCTGCCACGCCATGGGAAACTCATTAAGACGCATCAAAATACAACAGCAGCAAAGTTTAAGAAACCTGAGTGGCCAGGACTCAGAAGCAGAAGGCTGGACTTGCTGGGGCAGACTGGCTGAGGTCTGGTGGGCAGGGGACAGCATAACCTCACACAGAAGCACACAGAATCAATTAGGCTGGAAAAACCCTCTGAGATCATTGTGTCCAACTTATGACCAAACACCACCATGTCAACTAGAGTATGGCACTAAGTGCCATGTCCAGTCTTTCCTTAAACACCTCCAGGGATGGTGACTCCACCACCTCCCCGGGCAGCCCATTCCTCTGTCTTATTCGTTCTGTCATGAAATTCCTCCTAATATCCAATCTAACCCTCTCCTGATGCAGTTTAAGACTATGTCTTCTTGTCCTGCCAGGAGTTAATATGGAAGAAGAGGCCAACCCCCACCTGGCTACCACCTCCTTTCAGCTAGTTGCAGAGAGTGATAAGGTCCTCAGAAGTGGACACAGTACTCGAGCTGTGGCCTCATCAGTGCCGAGTAGAAGAGGACAATCACTGCTGGTTCTGTTGCCCACATTACTGCTGATACAGGCCAGGATGCCATTTGCCTTCTTGGCCACCCCAATGGCTCATATTCAGCCGGCTGTCAGCCAGCACCCCCATGTCCTTTTCTGCAGGGACACTTTCCAGCCACTCTCTCCGCAGCCTGTAGCGCTACAGGGGGTTGTCGTGACCCAAGCGTCGGATCCGGCACTTGGTCTTGTTGAACCTCACACCGTCTACCTCGGCCCATCGATCCAGCCTGGCCAGACCCCCCTGCAGAGCCTTCCCGCCCTCCAGCACACCAAC
>VXBA01005459.1:19749-55984 GCA_013399895.1 Serilophus lunatus
CGGGCGGGAGGAAGGGAGGGCGGGCCGGGGGCCAGCGGGACAGCCCTCAGGAAGCTCAGCGCAACTTTCCGTCGGGTCCGCGGGGCACCGGGGGCGGGTGGCCGGGCTCGACTTTGAGCCCGGCGGCAGCGCTGAGGTGAGGTGGGGTCGGTGCGGGGAGAGAGCTCCGCAGGGACCTGTGTGAGCTCCTGGAGCCGCTCCCCGGCGTTCAGCCCGCAGGCTGGAGCAGCCCGGGCCTGCAGCCCTGACAGCGCTGCCAGCCGGGGCCCCTCTGGGTTCCATAGCTTGAAGCAGGGGGGAAATGCTTAGTGGTGCGGGTAAAGATGCTGTTAGCACTGTGGTATGTTTGGTATAGTCAAGAAACCCTCATCACAGTGCTGAGTGCGCTGACTCACTGGTGCTGTTGTCGAAGCTTGAGCTTTGTCAACTGTAGGGGGAAAATAGTTGAAAACGAAGCTGAAACTTGGCTGCTGGTCATGGCAGTGTGAGGCTACCATGGGATGCTGGAATTCACTGCTTCTTGTACTTGTCTCCCTTTAACTAGGTGCGCTTCTGTCAAGACCAACAGGGCAACAACAGGCGAAATGACAGCTGTGAGGTATGAACAAGGGCCACAGCCGACAGAAGCATCCAGGTGAGTGAAATGAACTGTGCCAGTGGGGGGGGGGTTGGGATTGAATATCCTATGTGTGGTCCTCTCTCTCTGGTTTCTCAGCTTTTCAATATAACAAAGGGGATAATGATGGAGTGTTTGGAATGTATGGTCTCTTGACCTCCTACCTTGCTAATGCTGTTGTCTGACAGGAGGGATATCTTTTAGAGACATATGCTGTTGCGATTGACTTCTTGCAAGTAGTTACTAAGTGACTAATGAGTACAGAATATCCACTCCTGGTATAATGAGCTCATGGCAGTAAAGTCTCTCTTGTAGCATCCAGGCTGTCAAGAGACTTTTGTAGAGCAAGGTGCTCTTGCTCTGCTCTCTTTAAAAGCCTCAAATCTGAAGTTGCCTTTACCTGTAAGCAGTCAGAAAAGATTATGCTCTGTAGAGAGAGTGAGTGTATGTATGAAGGAAGTAATTTCTTCTGTGTCCTTCTTTTCTTCTTTTTCACCCCAGTAGTCAAAGACTAACTGTAGTAGCTTGTGGCAGAGAACTTGTTTTGCCTTGAACAACAAGTAGATGTAGAATGGTCAGCAAAACAAACTCCCTCTGAGGAAAGCGTTATCTAGAACTGAATTTTTGTGTGAGAGCACAATGGAAACAGTGTGCTCAGACTTGGCTTCCATTTTATCTTTATGTGAAAGATTGTCTTCCTAACTCAAAACACTTCTGTTTCTCATTCTTGTTGTGGCTTTTTTTTAATCACAGTACAGGATAAGAAGGTGGCATTTCATGTGTCTACAAATATAAGCAAGTGACCTGCAGCAAAATTGCTGTAGCAGCAGTAGTAGCATGCTTTAATAAGTGAAGCATTTTTGCTGTTTAGTAAATGTAAACACCGAAGTGAACATTCTCTAAGAATAGCTGGGAAGCAAACCTGAATGGCTATATATCACTAGAGCTTTGCTTCAGCTCTAGAAACAAAAAATGAGGATACTGAAGCTGGAAAATAAGGCTTAAATACTAAAATTGTTGTGATGGAATTATTCCTTTATTGGCCTGATACAGGGTGCAGGTGGTGAAACATCAGTGCTGGTTGCTGAAATTGTAGAATCATCATTTAATTTCTTGCTTGAAAGGTGGTTAGCCCAGACTGCAGAAGCTGTGGAGGATGAAGAATACTTGAATTCTCTGAGTTATTTCACTAATGCTTCAAACATGCTAGGTTGCCTCAGAACAGCATGGAAACATCAATATTGAATGTGTGTGTAGCTGTTCCTGCCCAAGAAGCAGTGATGCCAGAGGCAGAGCCTTAGGAAACATTGTGACTGCCCTATTATGCAGCACAGTATTTCTGTGGAGAGGGCTGAAGTAAAAACTCCTGGATTTGGATGTTGCAACTTTTCTCTGAAGTTGCCATGTGGCCTTCAAAAAATAAAAACTTGAGCTAAAGAGACCCTTTTAAGGAAGTTATGGCAAGCAGCCACTGCTCCAAAAAACTGCTGCTCTAGCACTAGCTCAGCTGCTACTCTGGTCTTCCAGTTTCCGGTCTGGTATCCTGCTCTGCACAAAAACATCTCTGTGCTATAGCTTTCTCCTGGTGAAAACATCCATTCTTTGAACAGGACGTTTACCGTAACAGCATTAATGTCACTTGGGCTCTCTGAAGCCATTTTACATATGTGTGTTTCCAGCACTTCTAGAGCCTGGACTGCTAAGTCCGTAGTGGGCTATTGGATGCCCTGTCCCAAAGCTCTTTATCCTACTGCTGAACACATCTGTCTCTTTTGGTGAGGGGAAAAAGGGAAACTGTTGAGATGGGTTGCTGATGGGAAATGGATCAGTGCTAGCCAGCGGGTTCTGCTGTGCCAACATAGGGAAAGACTTTCTTTCCCTAGTAATAGACTCGTGTTCTGGCTTAGGCTGCTACTCCCAGCTCACCTGGCAGTTAATTCTTTTCTCTGGAACAACAAAGGGGTAGCAATGTGTAGAGCTGACATCTGTATCAGCGTGTGACTTGTATTATTCCTTGCCAGCTCTCCAGCAGCAGAGGAGCCCACAGTAAAGATTGATGATGGTCGTGATGAGGATAATGAACCAGACAGCTGTTCCAAGTAAGCCAATGATATACCAATTCCTTGCTTAACCCCAAAAGTAGAATCTGCTGAGCCAAAATAAAAAGGCAAATGGCTTGCTGAAGTAAAGACAAACCCAATAAAATGCTTGATATTGACATCTGTTCTAGTACAGAGTTAAAAGAAGTAAGCTGAGGATGCTTCTTTATGCCTCTGGAGATGAAAGCCCAACCCAAGTCCATTATGTTACAGAGAATGAGTAGTCCGAATTGCATTGATTAAATTTTCCTGAGGGAATGAGCTTGTGAGAGCACAGAAGAACAAGTGCTGGTGAGAAAATGAGGTGAATGCTTATTGTTTACTCCTCATACTCACTGTGGCCCTCATCAAGACTAAATTGGCTGAGAGCACAGAAGAACAAGTGCTGGTGAGAAAATGAGGTGAATGCTTATTGTTTACTCCTCATACTCACTGTGGCCCTCATCAAGACTAAATTGGCTGAGAGCACAGAAGAACAAGTGCTGGTGAGAAAATGAGGTGAATGCTTATTGTTTACTCCTCATACTCACTGTGGCCCTCATCAAGACTAAATTGGCTGAACTTGATAGTAGTTAACTCTGTTCTTGAAGGAGTTGTTTTCTAACAGTGTTTAGCTCATGTCACTGCTATTAACTCCGATAGCAACTTTGTCGGGTCAGTGACAAGTCGATAAACTTCTTTCTCTATTCCCTCAACTCAAGAACAGTAAGACTAAACCTCTTAGTTACTCTGTAACAACCTGTTTTTCTAGATTTTAGAATTTGGCACTTTCAAATGTATTTCATAAAAGCTATAAGCTGAGTATGAAGTAAATGCACCATGTTTTCTTCAACTGACTTAAGATGTTGGCAGGCCAAATTGGAGTGCTATGTGTCTATATTTCAGTTGTATGTGTATATATTTCAGTCTATAGCATACCTAGTAGAGGTAGTTGTCCATAGATTGTGTAAGCTCAACTCTTAGTTCAGACACATTCTGAGTTGACTCGAAGAAGACACAGACCAACAAACAGTGTAATTATTGCAGTGTTTCCTTAGATATTTGACATTGGCAAATGCAAGGAAAACCCTTTATATGCCAAGATGCCTTCAGGACAAGATATAACATCCTTGATTTCTGTAAGAAAAGTGGGTACTACAACCCATGTATCTCCTTCCTGCTTAAGGATGCAGATGTTTGCTGGTTAGGCCTTGTACCTTAGCTTAAAATAAGAACCTAATAATAAAAAGTCTGGGCTAATTCAGTAACCCCAGCAAGATGCTGCTTTGGGGCTTCAAAGGTATCTGGCCATTTCTTAAACTGAGTTATTGAGGTGTGCCAAGTGAAATGCAATGCTTAAATTATCCTAGAGGGAACAAATATCTTGGACAGGATCACTGGGCTGCAGTGTGTGTAAATAAGCTGACAAACTTCTTGTAACAGTGCAAAAGAATCTACCAGTACTTTTTATCAGTGTTAGGACTTAAATCCTACTATTAATGATATACTTAGAAGAGGTGTTTTCTTTTTTAGTATCTCAGAAAAGACTTGGTGCTTACAGTAGTTAAGTCATCTTGGGACTACTTAGACTGGCAATCTGTTGTTCATACTTTCAGAACTTGGGGTTTCCAGGTTCTACACCAAGAACTTCTGCTTTAGTTCTTGTTACAACCTAAAGGGACTTCCAGTAAGTGAGAATGTTACATAAAGGGCTGGGTCTAAACTGGAGGGCTTAAAGCATATTGAGGAGGCAACAAAATCTACTGTGACTGAAAATGGAAGCTGTGACTCTGCTGGAATTGACAATAACTCTCACAACTGGAAGAATTTGTCTTCAGAAATTCTTTCCTAAAAGACACTTGGGTTTTTAACCTGAAAGCCAAACTAGTATTTACTAGTCAAGGTAGAAGTTGGATTTGCAGTCTTCTATCCCAAGAGCAGAGGAGCTATTAACAAGTGCAGCTTTTTCTAGGCCTGGGAAAAAAATGGTCTGATACAGTAAGTTAATATATTGAACAAGATACCTTGAGATGTTTATCCTTCAATATTCCTCTTGACCAATAGCTGTTAGTTAAGCCCACTTCTTATGGCTTAAGCCAGAGTTCTAATGTCACTGGAACTGTGATACTGACTAATGTTACAGTTAAGTACGTGCTGCTGTACTTCCAGGGTCTGTAAACTGATCGACACTTTTTCTAGCAAGTAGTGCAAGTACTGTTTTCAAGTACTCTCTTAACCTATATATACTTCATCAATGCATCTGAATAATCTCCTCTTAAAGAAACCACAACTATACAGCATACTAAAACCAAAAGAATGTGAACAGAAGGATGTAATAGTGCTTTTATGGTCACTTATCTTGATGTCAATTCTGTTCTTTTGCAGTGTAATTAGGAGAAAAATTTCCCCGTTTGTGATGTCATTTGGATTCAGGTAAAAGCTCATGCTTGTAATGATATGGGTAAGGTAAAAATAGTCCTAATTTCTGGTTTAAGATCCTGGAAGTTCCTTGAACGACAGTAACTCCAGCCTGCTTTGTCTGAAAATTAGTGAATGCCCTGTCACCCTCAGAAAGGGTGGCTTGAGAAAAGTACTGGGATTGAAAAATAAGTCTTAAACAGATATGACTACATTCTCTGGAGAGAGCTGAAGGTCAGAACTGTAAAAGACAGTGACTGGGATAAAACCTCTTTAATGGCTTATTCTAGGCTGGCAGCCTTTGGACAAACAGTTGGTCAGTTATATGCAGTCTATGTGCTGGAACAAGGTAAGCCATTAAAGACAGGGTTTTTTTAAGGGACTACATTAAATCATGACTGGGAGGGAAACAGTAAGATTAAAGACATCACTGATATTTGTGTCCCTTAAAGTGTTCAGGTTTGCACTGCTTCTGGGTAGCTGCAGAATTGTAAGTTAATAACTGCAGCTGGGTTTGAGATAAATGTATGATTCCACATGGATAAATGCTCACTGTGCAGATCACTTAATGCAATTGGTATCCTTCAGCTGCTAATTAAACAGACTACAATCTATGTAAGAGGACATGCTCTTACTGTAACAGCTTAACAAAAACCTGGGCTTGTGCTCTTCAGTTGATAAATGTCAGCAATTTATCCCTGCCTCTAAGGTTGACTTGTATTTTTCTCTTTGCAGAGTATTTGGAGTTGTACTTATCATTGTGGACATTATAGTTGTGATTGTGGATCTGGCTATCAGTGAGAAAAAGAAGGGCATTAGAGAAATTCTTGAAGGTGTTTCCCTGGCAATAGCACTCTTCTTTCTCATCGATGTTCTTCTGAGAGTGTTTGTTGAAGGGTAAGACATGGTCAAAAATTAAGTCAGGCTAGGAAGGAAGCAAAACTTCAAGCTTAAACTATGAATGTGGAAGCCCTGTAGGCTAATTTTCTGATCACAGGCAATACCCACATCTTTTATTGGTATTGGCTGTTACCCTTCTATAGCATAATCTGTAAGTGTTTTCTGTATGAGTGAGTGCTTCAGGTGTAAGTTTACTTCTAGTGAGACTGCAGTACTTGATGTTAAGAACTAATTCAGGACAGCTTGTCTGGTAGTAGCTCTGCATAGATGGTTCTTTTCCTGAAGAAGTCTTTGCTACCTAGATGAGCATCTGTCTAAAACTCTCCTTGGTTTCAGCTTCAAGAACTACTTCCAGTCCAAACTGAATATTTTGGATGCATTCATAGTGGTGGGCACTCTGTTAATTAATATGACATACTCCTTCTCAGACCTTGCTGCAGCAGATCAGATACCAAGGTAAGAATAGTAAGGCAGCTGGTAAGTGTAAGTTCTCTTTTTGATAGTCTTCTAAGAATTTTCTTGGGCACCTCTAAACTAGATATGTGCATACTAGATCACAAATATGACTGATAGTGTTTTGTGGTACTAAGGAAGGATAACACATGTAACTTTGGCCCACAGTTATACTGTAGACTCACCCTGTCTCATAGTTAGAGGTGATCTGAATGTATCAGTTAGGGTAACTAAAAGTGAGCAGTGAAGCCCTCAAATGCTCTGACTTGAGCAATTTTTGGGGAAAGGTGTTCAGTGGCCCTGATAGAGAGGAGGATCTGAAGGTTAGAAAGAAGAGTCAGATTATAGTAGGAAATGGAACAGACAACTGAGGGGAGATCTCCTTCTAATGAGTCTTGAAATATGAGTTGTCAAACTGTCTTTTCCTTCACTTTGCTTTCTTAAAGGCCTCATGGTAATATATGTAGGATTTTTCAGCCATACCCTGGGGAGAAAACATGCTGTTTATGTGTAAAAGCTAATTCAAGTCCTATTTCCTTCTGATTTCTACGTAGCTTGATCAGATAAGCTGGGAGAGGAACCCATTCCTGATGGAGACAGAACTACAGCTTTAAGATTAGTTTGTCTGCACTAAATTTGATTTAGTGAAACTTGCTTGCATCAGCCAGGGAAAGAAATTGAGCTCTCTTAAAGATGAAATCACACCCCCCAAATTCAGCTGACTAATTAGCATAAGGGGGGAACATTATTCAGGAAGAAATCCTGAACTCAACTCAAAGTTCAGTTTTTGAAGAATCCAGTGTTGGACTTTAAACATCTGTAAGTTGTCTCTTCAAATGCTGGCTAAACTCATGTTTCAATGTAAAGCTGTCAAAGGAATAATGTTTGCAGCCTCACTCATAGAAGGCTGTTTCCTTCTAATTTGTTTTAAACATTCATCTGAGGTTTTAATGATGAATTTCCATTTTTTTTCACTATGTTTTTCTAAGGCAGCTTAAATATTGTGGCAGCATCCAGTTAAAGGCAAGAGAAAATACTGTGACAGTGTAAACTGCACTGCTATCTTGGTTAGGCTATGCTAGTAGTAGGCCTGATCCTGTGTTGACCCATCCAGTTGTAGAATGATACATGCAACTTGCTTGTTTTCTGACTTGCTGAAGCTGATGGGACTTTAGAATAGGTTTTTGGCTCACGTAAAAAGGAGTTCACAATGATGCTCTCAGAAGACACTCAGCTGGGGCCTACCATCTCACCCATTCAATTCCTGAGGCCCTCTGAAAGGCTTCTGTTTTTAAAAGCTCTTAAGACCTGTTCTGACCATAATACTACTATCTGACACTGGATGATACTTCAGATTTGACCAAACGCCAAACCTTGAGATGAGATGCTTTTCCCACCTAACACTGAAGTAATGTCCACGTAATCCAACAATATATCCCAGTAGCCTACCTGGGACTTAAAACTTTTATTTCCTCTTAGCTCTTCCTCAAGAATCAAACAGAAGTCTTAAAGCATCTGATAGATCTCAGAATAATTAATTAGAATTTGACAGCTTTTATATGGATAAGAGCTTATATGTGACAAGTGAAATTTCAGTGACAGTCCATAGAGGTAACATGCCCTGATGGAGGAGTATGGTTTCTATTTCTAGTCTGGTCTAGCTGCGTGTGTGTTGGAATGAGTTAACTCTTTCCTTGAAGTCTGATTCTGTAAAAGGACATTGAGGAATGAGAGCTGAGTATCACTCTGGGAGCTAATGCTTAGCTGTCTGACTTCCTAAAGAGCAGGATGCAAACTCTTTTTATCTTGAAGAGTTGCTTCTCACAGTTGTGGGTCAGGCTGGGGAGAGGAGCTATGGAATTTTCACCCCTGTGTTGATTCATCTAATTTGCTGCTAGCTCCAAGAAAATTCTGTTTACAACAGAGGAGGGTGATAGGGAGTTAGGAAGCTGCTAAGGACAAAACTGAAACTTTCCTCCAGGTGTCCAGGACAAACTTGTCTTGCTGACTTTAAGCTCCACATCAGTGGAGAGTAGAATGTCTTTGACTGGAGGTTTGTCTCCCTGTTGGTATTCACCAGGATACTTACACATGTGTATCAAAGCCTAAAATGTGTGTTGCTTGAAAGTATTTTCTCATATACTTCCTTAAGGAATGAAATGAGTATTAGTTTGCCCAAGTCCCTAGGGGTATGGGAAAGCAGCTGCCCCTGTTCATTTGTTTTGGTAGAACCACTCACTGTGTGTCTTGCCTGCTTCAAAGTTCAACAGCAGTTCAAAGTTCCTCAAACCAAGCCAAGCGCTCAGGTTGCTGAATGATTAAACAAAGGATGTATACCGATCTCAGATTTCTTAATCAAGTCATGGTGAACACGACCTGTCTAGCAGCGCTTTTCAGTCATTTTTCTAGCGTCTACACACACTTAAATGTACAGTTGAGAATAAGCTTCAGGGAACGAGAATTTAGTGATAACATTAATAATGTTAATGGAACATGTTTGCTGGCCAGAGCTGCCTGTGGAAGTCTATTTGAGCAAGTAGAGGATTTCCTAGTTTTGTACTCCCAGGAATCCCTAACAATAAAACTGTGCATACCCTACAATTCAAGCATAGTATTTGCTCAAAAATCAGCCTGAGAAGTTGTAGTACAATATATGAAACAAAGCTTTAAACTGTCTCTGAAACAGCTTTTAAATAGCTTTAATCTCTGTCTCTGTTTTGTTGTGTTCGTTGTCTTTCATGGTGAATCTGGCATCTAGAATGGTTACTTTCCTCCGAGTTCTGAGAATTGTCATCTTGATAAGAATATTTCGCCTGGCTTCACAAAAGAAGCAACTTGAAGTGGTGACCAGGAGAATGGTAAGCTTGCCTCTTAATACATTGAGGCTAAAAGTAGTAATTTTGTCTTTCTCCAGGCAGCCATCGATGGGAAGTAGCAGGACTGGCCACAGCCAAGTGCTCTACAATTGATAGTATTGCCCAAACAGCACATCTGTTTGGTGTCCCTGACAGCGTAGTGGAGCTGTGTCTCCAACTTCAGCATAGCTAATCTTTCCTAACTTTGCTCAATTAAGCAGCAACTTGCCTCAAAGGCTGGCATGTCAAAGTGATTGCAACACCATCATGTGCCTCAGCTGACAATTCCTAGCCTGTTTTCCCTCACATGGGAAAAGAGTAAGAGTTTTAATGCGTCTGGTATTTTATTTCAGGTGAAAACAAAACAACCTAGCTGTTGAAGCCTATCTACTCTTATTTTTATCCATTAATGTGGTATTTTAAGCTTCTTCAAATATGTTCTATTGCTCAGGAATAAGCAGTCTTAGTTGTACTGCCCTTAACTTTATTCTTTCTTCCTTCGGCCTCCAAATGCTCAAATAACAATAACAATTTGGTCTGCAGTCTGTAAAGAATTTGTAGTGTTCTTTTCACTACAATAAACTTTGATAGTTCAGGGTAAAAATTCTTAACAGAGCTTCTACCTGAAAGCTAATACAAGAAATGTTACTCTTGGCTAATGCTGTGCATTTTGCTACAGCAAAATGAGGCTCAACTACTCAGGCTTAACTTCAGAGTCTAGAGGGCTGATTTTTCCTACTAAAAGGCAACACTTGGTGATCTTTGGCATTCCTGTGGAAGACTAACTGTTTGTTTGTTTGTTTGTTTTATCAGGTCTCTGAAAACAAAAGGCGTTATATGAAAGATGGCTTTGATCTGGATCTCACTTATATTACTGGTTTGTGGAAACAAATGTCACTTTGCAGCATGTTAATCCTGCTAAGACTTGTTCCTCAGTTAGCAAGAGCTTGATGTGAAATACAGACAGTGATTTAGACTAATGAAATTTAAGTATGAAGTCAAACCCGGCCTACTTCTTTTCTGTGCGATTTCAAAATACGGATTCCTGGCTATGACACTGTTCTCATGAATTTACCCTCTGGGACAGACTTGTACATGCTATATGTAATCATAGAAAATCTCCTGAGACCTGGGGAACGAAAACTGAGAAACTACTGACTTACAGTATTTTGCTTCTGATTCTGTGGAGACTGACAGTTAATGATGTTGGATGATTTGGGAAGCATTATTTGTTTTCCACTAGCTATGCTAAATGTAGAGGAAAGCCTCTCAGAAATGGGTAGGTTGTTCTTGTAATTAGAGGAGTAATCATTATACACTTCATAGAGATGTTCCTATGTGTAGAGGTGTTTTCTGCTGATACTACTGATTGCTGCCTTCTCCACAGATCGAATTATTGCAATGTCATTTCCATCTTCTGGGAAGCAGTCTTTCTACAGGAACCCCATAAAGGTAGAAATCACTGTTTCTAAAACCTATTTCTTTTATAGGTTCCCACTTACTTACATGTGGACTAGGTCACGTCAGTCCCTAGTTCTGCTGGCTTGGCTGGTTGGAATGACTGATGATCTCCACTGTTTTTCACTGCTTGTGGTGTAGTGTCTTAACTAAGCCTAGTGGGATGCATCTCAAGTGTGGACACACTGGTGTTCTGATGCTCCGGTTCTTTGGGAATTCTGTCCCGCACTAGTAATAGTCATAAGATGTATTCATCAAAATTTGTTTAAAAGGTCTGTGTAATGTCCTCCTCAGAGATACTGCCTGATATTGTAGAAACAGATAGGGAAAGTAAGATAGTTGCAGGAGTACTTTTATTCCAGACAAGAGCCTAAGTTGGAAAGGCCTGTTGTCCAAGGGCTGTTCATGAATTCAGTTGCTGTTTCCACATGGGGAGTTTAAGTGGCAGTGGAAATAAGGAGTAGAGCACTAAATACTCTGAACTCTTATCTTGTTATTACCTAGGAAGTTGCAAGATTTTTGGACACCAAACATCCAGACCACTATAAAGTTTACAATCTCTGCAGTAAGTATGTTTAGCTGCTGACTATGTTGAAATCTTACTAAACAAAAAAATCTCCGTCAAGGTATTCTGCTGACAATAACAGATCTCAAAAAACCAAGTCAGTCATTAGTGTGTAGCTGTCTCTGACTATATTGTGTCCTGAATTTGGCCACTGACTATGCTAGAGCTTGCAAAGCTAATGTAAAAATGTACCAAAGCTTGCAAAGGAGATACTGGACGTCTTGCTGTTTAGACTTCCTTGCTCATGCTAAGAAATTGCTTCAGTGTTTCAAAATACTTATAAAAGTGGAAAACTAAACTTGGGCTAAAACTTGCAATAATGTTGGAGAATCTTCTAATGAAGGCATAGAAGAGTGAGGTGAAGAATAGTTAAAAGCTCTTCTGTTTAGAAGTAGCTAAAAAAAAATACTTCAAGAGCAACTATTTTGTGGTTTCTGCTTCTTAGCAGTGTGTCCAGAGCTGGAAGCAAAGTATGTTTTCAAAGCATTGATACTTGAAGTCATGAAAAAGTAAAACTGTCCTCTGGCCAGCAGAGGGATAGATGGGGGAGGTCATAGATGGGGGATGTGGTGTTAGTGGCTCTTTACCAGTCTTTGTCTGTAGGTAATTGCTGTGGTTGATCCTGACACTGTATCAGAACACTAACTTTCAGATCCCTAAGTAGTCTCCATGGGAAGGAATTACCCTCTGGGCCTGGAGATATTATTGAACATGTAAGTAAGAAGTGTGAAACTAGAAGCTAAGCAAGCATGGCTTTAGACAAATTACCTCCCAGGTTTTTTTCATTTTGATCTGTCTATTTACAGTTTAGAAACTAGTATGTGCTCAGGTCAGTAGCTGTGTGTCACAAGCCTCTTTCTTTGTTGCAATCCTCGTCCCCTTTTTGGCATAACTTAAGATCTTTTCCTATAGGTGAAAAAGGCTACGACCCCAAGTACTTTCACTACAGAGTGGAAAGGATCTTTATTGAGGACCACAATGTCCCAGCATTAGAGTGAGTCTTGTCAAGAAAGATATACATCATAATAATTCTTTGCAGGCACTTATATTGATCCACTAATTTTCCTCGTGCTTAGGGACATGCTGAAATTCACTGCCAGTGTCCGTGAATGGATGAGTCAAGATGAAAAGAACATCATAGCCATTCACTGTAAAGGAGGCAAAGGTAGGACTTCTCATGTGTAATCTGTGTATGCTACATTGTTGTTATAGCTACTTTGATATATGGCCTTAAACCGTACTATGAGAGGGTGTTACAGTGTAACTTGACAAATTCTGCAGACCTTGATGGCTAGCAACAATATGATACTGTTTTTATTATTTCACAACCCTGTTTCTAGGCAGCCTAAACTGGTTCTTAGTCTAAGCTGTCATTATAACTCTTAAAATGTTCTTCAATAACTTTCCGCTGTCCTGGCAACTGGGACCACAGTCCCCCAGGAAGGGCTGAGGATAAGGAGCTACTGAAACTGCTGCTATCAAAAATGTTAGGCTGCTGCATTGGCTTCCTGACAGCCAGTCACCCACACTGAATATTCTGCCTCTTAATATAGTATAGTGCCTCATAATATATAGTTTATATATTGTTTAGATTGCAAAGAGACCTTTTAAGACCAAGTCCAGCTGTTAACCTAGTACTACCAAGTCCACCACTAAACCATGTTAATCACATCTACATGTCTTCTAAATACCTCCAGGAGTGATGACTCAACCACTTCTCTGAGCAACCTGTTCCAATGTTTGATAACCCTTTGGGGGAAGAAACTTTTCTTAATATCCAATCTACATCTCCCATGGGGCAACTTGAAGCCATTACTTATTGCTTATTACCTGATGAAGAGTCAAGCCCACCTCACTGCAACCTTTCAGGCAGCTGTAGATAACATCCTGCCTCAGCCTACTTTTCTCCAGACTAAACACTCTCGGCTCTCTCAGCTACTCCTCATAAGACTTGTGTTCCAGACCCTTCACTAGTTCTTTTGCCCTTCTCTGGACACACTAGAGCTTCCATATGTTTCTTACAGTGAGAGGCCCAAAACTAAACACACAATTCTATACGTGGCCTCACCAGTCATGAGCACAGAGGGAAAACCACTTCCCTAGTCCTGCTGGTAACACTCTTCTTGTTACAGGCCAGGATGCTGTTGGCCACCTGGGCACATTGCTGGTTTCATGTTCGGTTGCTGTCAATCAGCACCTCTCAGTCCTTTTCCACTGGGCAGCTTTCAAGCTACTCTTCCCTGAGCCCGTAGCACTGCATGGGATTGTTATGACCTAAGTGCAGAACCCAGCCGTTCACTTTTGAACATCAAACAGTTGCCTTGGCCCGTCAATTCAGCCTGTCCAGATCCTTCCAGCAGACCAGCACTCCCACCTGACTTGGTGTCCTTTGAGAACTGACTGAGGATGTACTCAGTCCTGTTGTCCAGATGACTGGTAAAGATAACAGAACTGGCCCCATGGGTGCCGCTGGTGATTGGCTTCCAGCTGGATTTAACTCCATTCACCACAACTCTGAGCCTGATCTTAAATCAAGATGCACAGAGTATTAGGTGATAGAGTACAGTGAAGTCTTGCGGAAACCAAGTAGTCGAAGCTACTTATGAGCTAACCTGCAGGTGCTATCTGCAGCCAGTTGTAGTGTGGGAGATGTTAAAATACATAATTAACTGCAAGTAATCCAAACTTCCCTGCAAACATCTGCCAAGCACCTGCCGTTGCTACTTCAACTACTTGGCTTAAGACAGGTGGTTACTTAACATTGGAAAAAAATTGCCCCTAGGTGAAGTTCTGTTTTAAAAGGTTTTGCAAAACTATGTTGAAGCTACCTTCAGATCAAAACCAGCTTGAAGAATAAGTGTAAGGAGAGTGACTTGACCTCTGAGACTTTTATTTCAAAACTGAAACTATATAGAATGTTCTTGCTAGCAGACTTGATGGCTTCCTTGTGGGGTTCTGGGGAAAATAGTTGGGGGCAGAGAAACAACTCTGCGACTTGTAGCATTGGGAAGAGCCAGTTTATAGCCTTGTTTAGTAGAGAGCTAGACTCTCCTGCTGAATGGAGTTTGCAGATACTGACCAAATTCCTAAGTGTCTCTAGTAATACTACAAAGAAATGTGGGGACTGCTTTCAAGGAACAAGTTAAACTGTTGTACCTTGTCTTTTAATTCTTCTCAGAAATACAAGCACTTGACTATTTGACTTACAACTTAGACACAACTTAGACCTTACAACTTAACTCTTAATATAGATGAGATCACACCTTCGCAAAAATAATTCCAAGTACCTTTGAACTGCTGTAATTTAACTTGCCTTATACTTTTGTACAGGCAGGACTGGAACAATGGTCTGTACCTGGCTCATAGACAGTGACCAGTTTGAAAGTGCAAAGGTAAAAAGTTTGGTTTTGTTTAGTATACAAAATGCCCCTTTTTCGAATTCTTCTGAATTGGTGAAATGCAATAGTATTCCACAAAAAATTCTATATTGGAAAAAGGATTCTGTGGAGAATCTGTTTTTCATAAAAGTTCTTGCAAGTCTTGCTACTATGTAAATTCTTATGCATTCTATTCTTGATCAGCAAGAACTGGGAAAGTGTATTTAACAGGATACCAACTCAAAGCACTCTTTTTGGAAGTACAGTAGACTTAGGGCCTTGACCATCAACTTAAACCATAGGGGATTTCAGAGCAAACTCTGCTAAAGGTAGTGTCACTATTTTTAAGTGATCTTAAGCAATTTTTTTCCCAGTCTCTCTCCAAGTTGTGTGAGGCATGAAGAATTTTCTTGTCTTGACAGCCAGCATTACAGCAGAAATGCCTTCTGGGGAAAGGGAGAAAGATCAGCAAGTTGCAGCCAGGACAGGTGCTTATGCTGCTTTAGTATCCCAGGTCTGGTATATCAATCTGGAGACTTGGGATGCAGAAGGCCCATGTCACTTAAGGTAGACTGGGCAGACTATGTATCCATTTAATCACCTGGTTTCCTCTGAGTCTGGTTTGTGAAGATCTGAACTAATATTCAGCTCTGTCTGCCACAGATCACTGGAGAAATATAGATGGTTCTAAAGCAATGGCTTAGAATGGCTTTACTCTCCTTCACTTTTTCATGGATGGCAAACTTAATGTATATGACTTCCTAATTAGTACTTTCTTAGTCTAGTTAGGTCTCCTTTAGAAGGTATCAAAACAACTATTGACATTTTCACTTGCATTCCCATATTGGACTTGAGTAGTGTAGTTCTAGTTTAAAATCCACTTCTCAGGAAGGAAAATGGTGGTGGGATGGATGTCTTAACCCTGGATTTTTTTTTCTTATATAGGAAAGTTTGGACTACTTTGGGGAGAGAAGAACTGATAGAAGCACAAGTACTAAGTTTCAAGGAGTTGAAACTCCATCCCAGGTAAGACTGAGCAGGTTCAGTAACAATAGCCAAACCCATACTAACCTTATAAGTGCTTATGGTGCCCTACCTCCCCTGCCTTGTTTCAGAGATGTAGTTTCCTACTACTTGCTTAACTCCTGAACTTTGTGCTCTTTATGTAAGAGTTGGAAGGCTAACAACTGACAGGGTTGCACTACATCTTTTCCTCTCCCCTTATGCTTTCTCTGCATAATAACATCAAATCTGAAGGTATAGTATCTAAGATAACAGAATTCTTGAGATGAGAAAAACTTTCAGTCCAACCTTGTGTTCAAGCAGGATGAGCTGAAGAAGATTGTCTACAGATGTCTAGTCAGGTCTAGAGTATCTGCACAGATAGAGACTCCACAGCATGTCTGGGCACCCTCACAGGAGCATGGCACTGTAAGACAATTGGACTGTTTATCAAGGATGCACAGACATCTGCAGCCTAGCCTGGAATGGGCTACTGCACTCAGGGCTGGGTGGAGGAGTACATCCTCTACAGACTCTGTTCACTGGGAAATACTACACAATTTATTTGCATCAGACCACATTTTGGGGCTTTGTTTTTCTTACTTCATGATGATGCAGAGGTGTGAAGTGAATCTGGTGACAGAGGTACTTTAATTGCTGGTATAAAATAGAAGTACAACTGTCATTCAGAATGTGCTTGAGAAAGATGAGTTTTAACATTCAGCCTCTTAAAACTATGCTATAAAAGCCTCTCACTTCTTGCTGAGCTAAAAAGTACAGAACTCCTCTTAAAACTTGAAATTTAAATGCTGATTAAAAATGTAGATATTGAGTTTGTCTAGAGGATTGTTTGAACTGGGGAGGGGAAGGAGAACAAATGGCTTTCTTTTTATCATTGGACTTCAGAAATTAAAAACTCGGAGTTGAAGATCAATTTAAATCCTACTTCTGCCTAGAATAAATCTGTTGGGTACAGAAACTGCATAATATGTCTGGGTTTTTTGCATTACAGAGTAGGTATGTTGGGTATTATGAGATCCTGAAAAACAAGTACAACTTGAAACTCCCACCAGAGAGACAACTCAAAATAAAAAACTTGAAAATCCACACTATCCATGGTAAGAACTCTTGAATTTGGGCATTTTTCTATCTGGTAATGGTTTCCTGTTACAGGCAGCTGATATCTACTGTCTGTCTTGCTAATCCCATGATAGGAATGTAAATTTACTTGAATTTGAGAATTTAAGTGGCACAGAATACCATGAAGAGTATTTTGGAGTCACTGGCTCTGTGTTGGGTTGCTTTCTGGGTGTCTAGTCAAAAGATGGCTCACATGCAACCTGCTCTGTTTTGGAAAGGGAATGACTTTTCAAGTTAGACTAACTCCCGATATGGAACTGGACCCACAAGTGTTTCTCAGCTTTAAATACATGCCTGTATTTAAATAATTTTCTGTACACATGTATGAGTAACCTTGTTCAAAGCCTGAGAGTTTACTCCTTGCTCTAGGGGACTTCAAACTGCTGTTCTTGTTCAGTCAATGGAACTGGACTCTACATTAGCCCGTTCTACTAGTGGGATTCACTGCTATTTCAATATGCAATTTTCAACCACTGAATCCTGAGTTACCTTTAGCATTTGAGTTCTCTAGAGTCTCTAGCAAGGCATTGTGGAAAGAAGGCACTTTTGAATGGGATTGCACTTATTTTTCATGACTACTTTTGTTTCCAGCAAACATTTGTGCTATGGTATAATGAAATGCTTTCTTCTTAGGAGTTGGGAAAGGCAATGGAACTGATATGAAAGTGCAGATAATAACAAGGAAGCAAGTTGTACTAGAATGTATATGTGCCAGTCAAGAAAACTGCAAGGTGAGTACTGTGAAATCACATCAATTGAGACACTCATGCTGGAAGTTGACTTATAGGTCAGAAGTGTCTTTGTGTAGAAGTTGAATACTAGACATAAAACTATCTAACTGAATGGAAGACATCAATTCTGAGAGGATGAAAAAGCTAAACTTTGTTAAATCCTAGGAAAAGTAGGGGTGAGATAGTGAAAGATTTCCTTAGGAGTCCCATAAATGCAAATAGCTCATGCTCTCCCGAGTATCTTAAACTGCTGGCCATTATTCTAGCACTATTCTAGCTATTGTAGTTGTATACCATGAGCAAATACCTAACCATTGTCACGAATTGGTTCCTTGTCTCTTTGAAGTAACTTTTCATAAAACAAATACTTTATTCTATTACCCAGCTCTTCTTTGATTCTGAAAGTGACTCTGTAGTCATTGGCTTGGAAGACTGCCCTGTTCTAAGTGGTGATGTGAAAGTCAGATTTGAATCGGCTTCTGTAAGTATAACAGTGTGAAGACCTTCACTTGGATGTGGAAAGAGGCCGCAGTACACACTGCTGCTGGGTCCTGGGTGGCTGTGTCATCTGACTCCTGCTGTGTGGAGTGGTCTCACTGTGCAGTGAGGGATGCAGCAAATGCTGCCACTTCAGCCTAGGCAAGCAGAAGAGGCATGTAGCTGTTCATACAGCAATGCAACCAAGATATCTTGGTTGGGTACCTGCTGCTTCTAACATGAGGCTTTTACCTCATTATATTGAGTGACCTAGTACTGAAAAAATTGCAGTGAAAATAGTGATCTGTCTGTGATATTTGGATATTCAAGTGTACCAACTCTGGTACTGTAGCTTTGTAAACCAAACTACTGAGGACAGGTGGGTATCCCTCCTCTGCAGAAAGACTTCTGTTGTCTAACACAGTCCTTAAACAGGTCCTTAATCCTTTGTGTTCAGGATCTCCCAAAAGGCTATGATGACTGCCCATTCTTCTTCTGGTTCAACACTTCCTTTATTGAAAATAACAGGTAAGTGATCATTGTGACAGCCTTCAGATCTTAACTTCTGGTGTCAGAACAGAGCTGAAAGTTCATAAACTGAACTGAAAGTACTGAAAGCTGGGATAGGCCCAGTCAACCAGCTGTCTTAATTTCCAAGTTGGTACTGGTCAAAGACCATCAGCTGTAACTTATGAGTAGGCAGCTTCTCACACTGTGCTGTTTTAAACATATATGAGCTTTTTCTCTTAGCTTAAACCACTGGACTATTTCCTCAGTGCTCTAAGTAGCGTTAATGAATTTGAATTCAAAAATATAATGCCAACTATTCAAGTCTGTCATCCTGTATAGTATAGCTGCCTGAAAGGCTGGAGTTCTCTCAGCAGGCAAACATTAAGACCACTCTTAGAGGTACTGATGGTTGGGATCCCAAAGAAAGGCTCTCTTGTGACTTCTCAAGTTTTTGATAGAGTTAGAAATTACTGTTGTTTTGCGTGCTGAGACTAGAACTCCTGGGGAAGCTCCAGCCAGTGAGAGTTGGGCTTGTCTGTCTTGCTTGGGGAATGATGTAGAAATACAGAAACAGGAGATCCTTATCTTCTGTCTCACTTGCCTTGACAGATTTAGGCAGAGAAATGGTGAACTTGACATAGGAAAATAAAATTACTGTATCCTCCATGACAGGAATAGAAAGGAAGCAATTTTTACTTAACTGATGCTTTCAGAGTATGAGGAGATGTAGCCACAAGTCTGCAACTGTAAACCTAATATGGCTGAGCCAGAAATACACATTGCAATCCAGGTGCAGACACTTGCCATTTGACAGTTTTGTTGAAGTGCTTTGTTTTCTCCAGAACTAAGGAGGATGCCTCACTAGGGTGTCACTTTTCCTTTTCTGCCCAGGGAATTTTCGTAAACCTGAACTGGACTGGGTCTGATCAGAAGCAAAATAGCCCTTAAGGCAGTGCTTCTGTTGTTATATCTCTAATTCAGCCATAGCTGATGTGCAAGTGCTTCTAAATGATAACTAGACATGCATTTGGTAAGCACTGTAAATGGAGAACATAAGCTGAGTATTGAAACCAATCATTGCCTTTAGGAAGGTCGATTATTTAAATTATTGACATTTAAACTGCATGCAAAATGAATTTTACTCTAGTACTCTAGTCTTGTACTCTAGTCTTGCACTCTACTCTTGCATTCTGGTGCCCTGGGAGGGGGATTTGGAATCAACCCACAAACCCAACAGGTTGACTCTTTCTTAGAGTACTTTAGGTGTAAAGCATGGCTGATATCTGTTTTGAATTCAAGATCTGTGGCTATATTTAATACTCCAGGGCAGAGCTTGAAACTTTCTCAGCTGGCTGAAAGGAAAAGCATGTGCATGTCTTAGGCTGTAAAATATGCTACTGAATTTTGTCTTTCAGACTCTACCTTCCCAGGAATGAGCTGGATAACCCTCACAAGTCTAAAACATGGAAAATCTATAGTGAGACATTTGCTGTGGAGGTGAACTTTATTGATTCATAAGGGAAGTCTGAAAGAAGGGAAACATGTAAAACTCATCTCTTTCCTGGAGAATGTCTTACTGTTTCAGTATAAGGTGAAGCAGTCTCATTTTGATGTACTTAATGTATTTCTGTGCAGATACAAATTTTCAAATAAAGTTACATGAAGTTCTGTTGTGCAGGGCAATAATACTCCAAAGACTTACTAAGTATCAACTGACTGTCAAATCATGAGCGGTTGGATCTTTTGGGGTTTAGATATCTCTGCATACAGGAAATTCCTGTATGTAATTATGACAAGGGATTAGATTCTTGCCAGTCTTTAAGCAAGAGAATTAACCTGAGGGGGTAGTAAAGACCAGCAAGTCTGCATGAGACTAAAAAAATCTGAAACACCTCCTTCAGCATCTGGGTTTTCCACAGATTAGTAGAATATGGGAACTTTGAAGGAGAAATACTAGTCTTCCTGTATCAGATTATTTCTTCTTGAGTTAGCAGCCTTGGTATTGAACTGGTTTTCATCAGGAATCAGTGATGGAGAGTTTTGAGTTACACCTGTCCTGGCAGCTGCCTGTGGGGGTTGAAGACTGTACAGCTGCTTTTCTACTGCTGTACCCCCCCCACAAAGGGCTGGGATGGCCACATCCCCAAAGCTTAAGTCTGGATCTCATCAGCTTATGAGCGTGCCAGCTGCTTCAGGTGAGTTAGTGAGGCTTTTTTTAATACCTGCATGTGGTGGGTTTGATCTGTGCACTTGCTCATTTGAGCTAACAGTGCAAATGCTGACTGGCCCCTCTTGAGCTAAGACCTGTAATGCACAAACTTCTAGGATGCTTGTTCTGGTTCCAGCTGTTCTCAGTAGTGCAGGCCGCCTGTGGAGATGGTATCTTATTTCATGTGAAACATTCAGGTTTTAGCTTCTTGGTTCTTTTACTTTCTTAGTCTCTTTACTGTTTGGAACAAAGTGTAAGGGGAATGATGTAGCTTGCAAGCTAGTGAGGTAAGCAGAGGTCACATACCACCTTCACTGTGCTTACTTGAGTATAGTGGTAGTGTGCTGTGAAGTACCTGTGTGGACTAAACTTTTGCTGTTCCTAATACTTAGGAACTGAGCTCTTGCAAGCTGCTTCTATCAGCACTGTATTTTAAGTATGGAGGCTGAAGCCTGTCTTGAATGACCAAGTGTTCTACCAATTGTTTGCAGATCTAGGTTCGTGATAGTGAGCCTGGGTCACTTGAGTACAGGTAGTCCAAACTTCTGTGCAAAACAGGGCCAGATAGAGCTGGGTCTCTCAATCTACTCCAGTTCTGTGTATCTCTACAGATTGGATTTTTCATTAAATACTTAATCTTATAACTACTTTTCCTTCCTGGTTGGAATTTCCCTGATTCCTGTTGCATCTTGTCCTGCCCCTGTAGGCCACTGCAAGGAACATGGCTCTATCCCCTCCCAAACTCCAATTTTCTATTGTGGGTGAACAAACTCAGTTTTTTCCACCATCTAGTCTCATTGCCTTCTGCTTGACTTGCTTCAGTCTGTCACCACCTTTCTTGTACTGGAGAACATGAAATTGGATGTGCTCTGACAGATGTGTGAGTAGAGGGTCAGAATTACATCATCTGCTCTAGCAGCCTGGTGTTTGCTGCAAGGCTGTGCTGGCTCATGTTCCACTTCTGCAGTGCTGTTCCCCAATCTGTAGTGTTGCTTTGGCGTGAACTGCCCTTCAAGGTTAAGCAGTGCTGGCAAGGTTAATTCAATCCCCACATCTCTGGCTCAGGAAAAGGAAGAAATACCCACTTATGGAGATGTGAGATCCCGGCTGCAGCACTGGAGTACAACAGGGCAAGTAGGCATATCAGGCCTCAGTCTCCCCATGAATGTGCTTGGGGCTGGAAGAGGATGCCCCTTTATTGCAGCTAGAAGTGGCTGATGACGTAAGTTCATTTTGGCTTACCTCAGGCAATTGGATATCACTGTCCTAGGATGCCCTTTCTACTAGCCCTTTTTAATAGTTGGCAGGGCAGTTAAGGTGACTCTTCCTGCTTACAGAATAAGTCAGTTTTCTCAGCAGCGGCAAAGGCTGTAACAGCAAGTCAGACTTTTCTAGCTGAAGCACATGCAGTTAAGTAAAAACTATTCTGTAAGCAGGAATGATGAACAAGATAGTATATCTCTTTTACAGCTATGTTTCTCATGGGCTATCCAAGCACCACAGCTCTGAAGATGGTAACAGGCCCTGTACTCCCTGTTGCACTGACCTTCACTGCCTTTATGGTAGTGGACGCTTCATCCCTTAGAGATGTGAAATTCATGTGACCTGTGGGGGAGCTCTAGCATTCTGAAGGAAATTTAACCTTTATAGCCTATATCATGGTAATGTAGGAGCTGGGAAGGCGAGGTGAACCTTAATGCCAGGACTGACATTGGTACTAATGAAGCAAGCTCTCAACCATGGGCTTCACTTTCCATAGTAGATTTTAAATCAGCACTTGGTTCACAGCACCTTGCTCAAGCTGCTACTTTCTCTGCAGTTTTGAGGGCTTTATACATTCATTGACTGTAAAAAGTCACTTCCTTTAATTTCAGGGAGGTGGTGATGCTGATTTCAACCTGTTTTTTCAGCTAGATAAGCTTGTGAAAGGGTGTTGTATAAACAGTCATCAGGTACTCAGTAAATCAAATGAAACTTTATTTCTATGGATCCCTATACCAAAATTATGAAGTTCTTAGCTGAACACCTTATACATGTGTACAGCTGAAGCAGCTGTGAATGGAAAAATTACTGCTTACATCAACTTCAGAAGGTAAACTCTCAAAAATGCCACCAGCTTCTTGCTGTAGGTTCAGTTTTAAATATCCCGCTTCTCTTGAAGCTTCAACGTTTGTACTAAAAACTGCAACCATGAGCTTTAAAAAATGAAAGCAAAGACAAATCTAAGAACTAGATTGAAGTATTTCACTGATGTGGAGTCAGTCCTCACCTTTTGTAACTATTAGAAACATGTACAAATATACTATTTCTCTCAGCTAGACAACTCTGAAAAGAAGAGGAAGTCTTACCAACCCTTAAAGCCTCACCTTCCTACCTGAATTATTCAAACATTTGGTATAAGTTCCTTTTAAAGTACTGGCAATGCAGAATATTGCTGCCTCTAGTGTAGGTAAATTGGTGCAATAGCCACTGAAGATTCTGCTGCCATGCCCTGCTTTAACTGCTATTTCTGATGATTTATGAAAGGGAAATGAATTGTTCCTTCTGCACTTGAAGGCCAGAGGAGCAAGAAGGAGGTATTGGAACTGCATCAACCGCTTTTCCATTGAAGCAGCTGCAACAATGCAAGAAACTAGTCATCTTAAGTGCACCCTGGTTCTACTGCAAGAGGCAGCAGGTACTAAGGTGATTTCATCTATGCTTAAAGCTTGTTCATGGGGTCTGAAAGGGATGCTGTAACATGCAAAACTAGGCTGTTGCAGCTCTAACAAATACGGTGGCTGTGGCAAGCTGCTACTCTCTATGTAGCTGTGATTGTATCAGAGAGTCAAAGGGCTGTCTGTGTCCCACACCGTGGTGGCCTGTACACAATCAACATCCCTGTACAACTCCAGGCCCAAGTTTGTGCTGTTCTGAGACCTGATTGGATTTATTCTAGAAGTAAGGCAGTAGCTACTTCTTACAAGGCAGAGCATGCTTCTACAAAGAACATTCTACTTCAAGAATGAAAGTGGCAGCTGGAAATAGGTGTCACTGCATCATTTTGGGCAGCACTAACTGCATATTTAATCAAGTAATATGCCCTCCAGGCCTGAAGGTGATACAAGATCTCCAGTCATATGAGCTTTTCCCACTCAACTGAAGAGGCATAGCAAGTGGCAGGACTCTAGCCCAAGTCAGAGTGTGCTATATTAGAGACCATAGTGTCAGGTGTCTTTAAGAACAGTTCTGGTTTTCTCTTCCTTTTCAGCTTCCTATCCTTCTAGCACCCAGACTCCATGTCAAGGTGACCTGAATAGGGGCCTGCACAAAGTTAGCTGCTGGCTCTGAGCACAGAATTGTATTTCAAGCAGTGTCCCTTATGGTAAGGAATGCTTAGCATACTCCAGCACTTTTTGAAAGGACTTAGAAAACAATAAAGTGCTGCATAGATTCCTTATTATTGTTATTGGGTTTCTTTTATCAAAAATGCAGGTGTATCTTTCATACAAGGTGGGGGCTGAACACTTCCTACTTTTATAAGCCCATTCATGAAGCCAGACTATTTGCCATGACCTTGGCTGGGAGCTAGAGAAGGACAGGAGTCTAGATGAGGGCCCTATCCAAATCATCCAGAATCAGCAAGAGTAGACAAGACTGATGCTATTTTGAAACAGACACCAGCAACACGTGGGAAAGATTGCTACAGCACAGATTTAAAACCAGTGCTTTACCACAGACAAACCATAGCCTACTGTTGCATGTTACACTAAACCCCACAGGCCAACATAAGTCTTTTTAGCACCATTACAGGTCAGGAAATACATTTATGACATGCAATGTACCCAGTGCAGAATCAGCAGAAATATCTCCATCCTGCATGTGCAGCAATTCAATCTCTGTAAAATAACCTGATTTTAAAAATTACAAGTCCTAGACTGGAGCTGAGTTCCTAAAATTAGGTCAGTGATTTGGCCCTGCTCAGACCATCATGTGATCTCCATGGTTTTGATCATTTATTTAAATGACCCTTAAATAATCTTTTGTTCTTCATTGACTAGAAGGTATCAGTAAGAATCTATTTGCTTCATCATAAGTTTCCGGCTGTACTCGTAGGCAAGGAACAGTGCCCCATTGGCCAGGAATGCACGGATCATAGTTGGTGTTAGTCCAGAATACAAGGCAAGTACACCTGGAAATGAAACCAGAACCGGTTAGCAATTTAAGGAGTTGGCTGTCTGCATCAACCACTATGCTCTTACCTTTGAAGGCTACTGAAGCAATGCTTATACTTAGAGGAGCATGAATACATAGAACTGAAGTCACTGGTGGCACTGCTAAAGGCAGTGCTATGGGATATTGACACAGGAGCATCTAGAGTTGTAACAGGAGTTTAGCCATATAAGTGCTTATGTTAGAAGCTTATTTCAGGTATGACAAGGTCTTGGTCACCTTAGATACACTTCACAGGGGCTGCACCATAGCTGGCAAGGAGACAGAAAGAACAGCAGGACTATGTTGGAGCTGTGCTCAAAATCAAACTCCAGTTCTGATGAGCATCTTCCCTAGCAAAGGGGCCAGGATTCACATCTGCTGCCCTGTACATTCTTAGCCCATCTTCCAAAGTGTTGGAGACAGGCATTTTCTAGGGCTGAGATGCTGAGGTAGATGCCGCAATACTAAACTGGATAGGGCTGTCTGTTCAATCAATCCTCAGCCATATATTAACTTCTAGAAGTGAAGAGAATTCCGCATGAAACCCAGTCTCTACAATTTGCATGCGTAGGTTTGGCAAGGGAGCCCATTCCTTTATATACTTTTAATGCATACAGAACTTTTGTTAGCTTCAAGTGAATAGTCTCCTGAATCAAGAAGCAGGGCCAATGCAGCAGGTTTCAATTTCTAGATTCCAAGCTTCCCAGACTACATGAAGCATCAATATTTCTGCTTGCTAGAAACAGTTATTGTCTGTCTAACACATTGTCACTGGACTGGATTTCTTAAGCAGTTTTAAGTATTGAAGGATATAGATTTCAGTCTGCAGCCCTATAAGATTCAGTTGCTCTACTTGCATACTCACCTTCAGTTCTCACAACAGTTACAAATGTTCCCATAAAGCCTGCCTGTTTTCCAGCCATTGAAAGAACCTGAATTCTAGATTTGACACAATCCACAGGATACACAGCAATCCACAGACAGCTGCCTCCAAAACCTCCACTTAGTAGCAAAGGAATGGGACCTAAAGTTAAAAAATAAGCTTTTATACACACCACAATATTTACTGGAACAAATGCAACATTATTTCATTTACAAAAGGCAAAGAGAACAGAGGAACCTGCTTATGACAAAAAAAGTAGTTTCTGCTCCCTTAACCTTAACCTTTAGGTTAATTTTAAGCCACTGGTAAATTGCAAGTCTAACTAGAAGTTTAAAGGTTATAAAGAATGCCTTTTAGATTATTGGCCAGGCTGAAAAAGCATAACTCAGAATTCTGACTGTATTAAATAAACTATCTCCTTTAATACTTGTAACCACTTTCAAGGCTAATTGTGAAATGGTTGAGACTTAAGTCATATAGTGTTACTAATCACCTATACAGAGAACTATTTTGGTAGAGTTATTTTGTGATCAGTCATTTTTTGATGATGTACCGTGATTTTGTATTTCAGAGCAGATGTTTATAAACATTTTGTAACAAGTGAGTCCAGCATGCATGCAGCTGAAATCCTGACTCCCAGCAAGACAATGTATTACTGTTCAGTCTTGCAACAGGAGACAGGCAATCTTTATTCTGGCATCGCTACATTTTTTTCTTGTCTCATTTTCAATCTCAGTGTTCTTTTACTATCATTGTAAATACATCTAATGGTATCTTGATATCTTAATAGTATCCTTAATAGTATCTAATAGTATCTTGAGCACACTGTTCCAAGAGAATGCAGCTAAATACTTCAAAATTGCTCTAAATGGCTGCTGAGATTAAATAGTTTAATAGTTGTTATAATGTAGGGTCACATATTTCAGCAGTTTTTTACTGTTAGCTCACTATATTCATTCTCCATTAATAATATATCCTGCTTCATTGGAAAGTGATCACTTTAGTGATTCAGTACTATATATACACAAAATGCAGACCTCCATATTTAGTATGTCCATTTCTTTCATTTTACGTCTATTTTATAACTGCTGTGCACATTAGTATATCTTCAGGGAAGATATACCCTCCCTTGTGTAGCTCATGACAACATGTTAAAACCCACCTGCAAAAAGTCACCATACCTAAATCATCTTTTGATCTCCCAGAGGCAAAGAATGTCCGGCTCAGTTCATACCCTCCAAAGAAGAAGAAATAACCTGGGACTTCCCGCAGCAAAGTGCTTGACAGACCACGGTAAAATCCAAGGGGACCATCCTTTTGAATAACACCCTTTATTACTGACCAAACTGTACTGATAGAGAGATTGATTCAGTTAGTGATGCATAATAGACAGATATTAAGAGGTGACAGAACAAAAGCAACTGCAGCGACATTGTATAAACAACAGAATTCAGGTAAGACTTAGAACAAGATCCTGCTGGGAGTCCTTCACTGGCATCCAGCATTACTAGTACCCGAAAGGTCTGCAGGCTATGACCCTCCCAGCCACAACACTTCTCTGGTTAGCAATGCACTACAACTGTGACACCCAGCCAATAAAGAATTTGAAGTAATACAATACATAAAATGGTTTCAGAGATACTGGGCAGGGTATATACTTACTTGTGTCCCTGGATTATCTTTCCTGACAACTGCATTTCATGCATGGCCTGTAGTCGGCACTTCACCAGTTCTGTGGGACAGAGGACAAGGGTGGCAAAGGCAGAGGCAAAGGAGCCTGCAGCAGCATTCTGCAGATCACTGCAAGAAAGAAACTGCAGAAGGTATTTGGGCAATGACCTCTAGTGCAGTGGAGCCACCGCACCAGCAATCAGCTTCCTGAACCTGTGCTCTAAATATCATCAGGAAAAACTGACAGTCTTGGTGGAAAGCATCTCAAGAGAAAAGGGCAGTTACTTGAACTAGAGAGAGACAAAAATATCTCTCATCACATCTTCTTATACAAATCAAAGGCATCCTTTTGACACCTGAGAAGATATATTGCAAGATGGTTTAGATAACAACCTATCCAATACCAATCCATTAAGTTAGGTAAAAGGTTGGACTTGATGATCTCTATAGTCTTTTCCAACCTTGTTAATTCTGTGTAATATTTTATATACTTCAGTAATTGCAGCTGAATAAACACTACCAAATATTCCCTTTCTTGACTTTTATAAAAACTTCCATAGACTTGCTTTACTGAGCAATTTTTGGGTACTAATGACTTCCTCAGAGAACCAGTACCTTACTAGTATTAATACAGGCTTTCAGTGGAAGATGCTAGAAAACTGAAAGCAAGGCACAATAGATCACTGTAATCTTTCTGTGGATATTCTGCCATGAATGCAACCATGTGAATCAGAGATACCACAGACAACAAAAACCACAACCACTGAACAAGACAGCATTATCATCTGCAATGACTCACAGCATTCCAGAACTAGAGCTTACTTTGTGGTGATTTCACATACCACAAATTCTGGGGTTATTAAACTGCCAGGGCTGAAAAGGCTGGTGTTCCATGGTCATACTGCTTTATGATGCATTTTAAACAGGCTCCTTCAGACACACTGGTGTGTTAGACAGGAGCTACAAAATAGCATAGGAGAAATGGAGCTTTTCTTTCAGAACCTGGGGAGTCAGCACAGCTGAGACTGACCTTGCTGCAGCACAGAAATTATTTTCATACAATGGAGATGTTTGCCCTGTGCCCAGCCTTTTGATACTTCTATAGTATCAGAGATTAAACCTACAACTTTTCACCTTGCAGAAGCACGAGGAACCTAGTTGTGACATGTAGCAAAGCTCATGTTCATTTACAGATACAGCAGTGACCACTTTGCAGTCACACTATTTGATCTTGAATCAACAAGACATTAAGCAGATATCCTGTATCTGAAAGGTACCATTTTCTGACCAAGGAAAAAAGGATCAGATGCCAAAGGCACTTGCTACTGTTACATGCTCAAATTACATTCCCATTCTGTATATGGCTCCAAAGACAGTAGTACACCAATGTACTGTTTCTAAGTTTCCTGCACTACCTACCCTCATTCAGCATAAACGTGCTGTCTCAGTCACATGAGATGACCCTAGGACCTCTGCACATCTGTGGTCTAACTCCCAAGATAATCATAAGAGATAGTAAAGTGGTGAAGCATGCTGCTGGTACACCTACCTCCTACATTTTAGTGGGTAGGAAAAGGTAAGGGGTCTGTAAGCTGAGCAAGCAGAAACTCCCTGATCTAAGAAAGCAATAAAACAAGGTGAAAACAGTCCCATCTCAGCTGAGGGAGTCTCAACTGTCAGAAAACAGTGAAAAAGAATGCAAGCAGAGATAATTAGTATAATTTGTTTTTTCATCACTTCATATTCCCCTCATAGCAGGCCTCAGTCTCAAGATGCAGCATGTCTTAATGTGGCAAGAGAACACCACACTTAGTGGTATTTTTAGATAATTGTCTTGCACTTAGAAAGATACCTATGTCATGTCAGAGATCAAGTTCAGAATCATGGCCTCCCCTGCTATTTCCATGTGGGAGACATATGTGACATATGCAGAACAAAACTATTAATACAAAGCTGAATGTGGTTAACTTGGCATCACTCTTTGAATTAATGGAGTTAGGACAGTATGAGAAGTCTTTTGCATGCTGTGGCACAGCACAAGGATGGAGAAGGTGCAGCTAATCTCAGTGCTGCACAGGAGATGTACCTTGAGAAATGCTTAACAGGCACACAGACTGCTGGACCATTGACAGTGATGCATCTGGAGAAAAGCCATCCTAGCTAGAAGGATCTTAATCATTGTGCCAGTGCAGAAATCCATGACCTGTTCACACCTTGAATACCCTGCACAACTCTGGTCTCACATAAGCTAAATCCCCAGGCATATTAGAATTACAAGAGTTTCAGAGAAAGACAGCAATGGCAGCTAAAGGAATAGCTTCAGTGTTCATTGATTAGGACGGCTGCAATTCTTTCATGTAAAAAAAGATTCAGGTGGAACATTGGGTCATGGAGCAATGGACAGAGGTCAACAAAATCCCAGGTAACTTGAAGACAGTGACTAAGGATCAACAGTTACAGAATTAATGACTATCGTCTGCAGGGCCCCCTGACAAAGTGTACTTCAGATGCAAGTACCTACAAGAAGTCAAGAGGAAAGTGAATAAGTCTTCAAAAGATCCAAAGTCACTGACTAGATCAAACCAGAATCAGGAAATCCTCTGAACTAAGAATGCAACCTGACAGAAGACTCAGTAAGTTTTGAACATTTCTTTCTCATTCTTTTGAGAATCACTTTTTGCCAGTAGACAAAACACTGTTCAAAATGAGACCTTTCATCTAAACACCATTACATTCAAGATTTTGAAACTTAGAGAACTCTTTAAAAGCAAGGCAGTATTAGAAAAGTGTCCTTTCCCCTTAGTATGCCTCCATGTAAGAAGAACCACTACCTCCCCTGCAAAATCAGAACAACCTAGACTCAAGGGAATACTGACTTTAAGGTGGTGCAATGCTCAGTCTCTTTGGTAAAAATGTTCCATGTCTTGAGTACTCCAGTTAAGCTGTGATTATCTAAACCAGCCAGCAATAGTGACTGGTTAGTAGATGGCTCTGTTGTAGTTAGACGGCATATTGTCACACAAAGAGCTATATTCCAAAATTTACTGCACTTCATACTGGCAGAGTGAGGCCCGAGACATCACTTGCACCCTGGCAATACAGTATTGGCAAGTATCAATTACATGATTTTTCATTTATTTATTCTAAAATACAAGCCAGATTTTTATTACTAACCTGAGCTTTGTTTTCCTGTCTACTCCAACAATTCTTCTCACAATTTGTTGGCAAAATCCATAGCACATAAACAGAACGGAGTTCTCTGCAATGTTGGCTAGAAGTGCTGGTGTGGTTCCCTTGTAGAAGCCTCGAAACCCCACTTGCTTATAGGTTTTCACAAAACAATCAACAAGTCCTTTGTACATGTTGGGGAATGTCTGCATCTTCACCTTTGCAGTGTCAAAGGGCTGGCCAGTCACCACGCATGCTGTCCCACCTAAACAAGTATGGAAGTTAAGAGGGTAGCTGAAGGTTATCAATTTCAACATCTATACTCAAGCACCACTATTAGGAAAATCACATAGAAAGCAAAGATGAATTAATTTGCTGTAGGAAAAGAACAGTGCACTGATTTTAGCACAGTGGCATCAATTGTCAGTGGTGAATTTAGTCATTCTAAGGAAAAAAAAAAAATCAGGTGAAGGAGCAGTAATGATTCTCATTAAACATTTCTTTACCTCATGAAAAGCAAGCATCTAAATAAAGCAGCTCACTTGTGCTGAATTAGAAGTATTGTTCTGCAATCAAGTCACTTGTGTCAATGAGCTAAGTAACATTTTTCTTTGCTAAGTGATTTAGAAGCCATCTGATTTTACATTCCAATAATAAAAAAAACCAACTCTGAAATATGAGTAATCAAGTGATTCCTCCAGGACAAGAGGAACACTGTTGAGAGTGCTAAACTGACCATACATAATAAATTGACAGCCAAAGACTCAAACCCTTTACTTCAAAACTCCAGGTGGCTCTTAAGTACATTTCTTTCCACATACTGGAAGAAAGTGTTGAGTATAAGCTGAAAAGGGGCAAAAGGTCAAAGTTTCTCAACATGTTATCATTTCCAAACTGAACTGCAAGGTCAATACCCTGAAAACTTGTGACATATTTCCATCAATAAACATTTTGCTCACAGTGCAGTGTCCTTCCACAAGATCTAACTCAATTCAGTAGTCTGAAGAAAGAGCTAATGTTACACTTTTTCAGCAAGAAACAGAGTACAGTGATAGCAGTCTATTAGAAGCAGATATTTAACAGGAAGCACATGATACGTGTTTTGCTTTTTTAGCAAGAGAGAAGAACCACCTTAAAACAGAAGCTGATCTTTAACTAAAGCACAGTTGACATGCACATACCTTAAATTATCTGTAAATGCAGATAAAGTAACTGAAATGGAAACAAATGTGTGAATCCAAATAAGATTAGTTCTTTTTCTTTTATGTAGAGAGAAGAAGAATAGTAGGCAAATGTTTGTTTAAGGAGTATTGTTCACAATCTGTTTTACTCTTTTTGCAAACACATCTGTGTTACTTTGTTCTTGCTGCTCTGCAGAGGTACTTTAGGCCTTTGAGAGAAACTCAAGATCTTTCTCATTCTCAACCAGAGGGATCATTAAAAGCTTCAGAGCATACCATACAAGGAATCATAAGAGTTTCCTGCTCTGGAAGGATAACCAAGGAGGAAAGTAGCTGGCTCAGACCAGTAACATCCATGTAAACTTCAAATGAAAAGCAGAGCTGGAAAGGCTCAGCCAATGTTATTTGCAGGAAAGTCAGGTAGATACTAATCTGCAGGACAAATGCTAGGTCCCTGTAATAAAATAATGGCTGTTGGAAAATGCCCAGGAAAACCAGGAACGGTCTTGGAAATGTAAAGCTGAAAAGCTGGGAGTTGATGGAGAAAGTCTTTTTGGAACAGCTAATTATTGGAGGTGGCATTAAAAAGCCTAGTAAACTACAGCAATGGACTTGATAAGCCTGAAGAAAAAGACCAAGGCTCCTAGTTATTATCTAAAATATTAAAGGAAAAAATAAATCTTCCAGCCAGCAGTGAAGAGTCATAAAAACTCAATCCAACTGCAAATAAAACCAAACCAGAAGACTAAAAAAACTCGAATCTTTTTAAACATTTAGACAAGTGTAGTCCTTGTAACAACATAGCATGGTGGGGAAAAGAGTCCTACTGAATCAAAGAAGTGATTAGGCGTTGCTTAGATCCTTGACAAAGGACTATGACCCAGAGACACCTAAATTACTTATTTATTCTTGTTTGGAATTTATTTGCCCCAATATGTCATCACTTATCAGGTAGTCAAGACTGTGTCTGGAGAGGAAGGTAAAACCAGGTTATGCATTTGCTGAGGGAACAAGCTGTTTGCTTACATAGATGCATTTTCTAAAGGGTGCAGAGACTGCCACATTGGACTTGAGATTTCTTCCCCTGCTTTCTGACTGCACTGTTAACCTCCGGTCTGAAAAACGACCCCAAGTAACTACCATTGAATACTCTTAACACCATTGATACTGTCATATTCATTAACACTGTCATTAAACGACTGACTCTAATAGTTATTGTATGAAAAAACCCCAAAGCCATAGAATTGTTAAACTGAAAGATGAATCATCCACCTTTTCTCTATAAACACTGTCAACTTAGGAATGTCAAAAAAGACCCCTTTTCCCTGGCAGAGTTAAAAGCCACATCCTTCAGACACAGACATTATTGACTTGGTAATGCCAGAGAGACAATACAACCATTTCCATATAACTGGTGCAGTGAAATTTTGTAATTTTATAGCACAGACTAGACTGAAGTGGAAGTCAGTTAACTGAATTCATCATCAGTTCTACTACAGAGCTTTACAGCTTTTCGAGAGTCATACCAGGATACTGTCTGAGCCAGTAACCCTTCAGACAGCTTCTTGTCTCTTTCAATTACAGAGGGTACCTATAACAAAAGGACCTCCTCAATCACTCGCACACCAACTTAATTCCAAAACTCTACGGGTTACTGACTGATTCTTAAACTCATGCAAGCATTAGAACTTAAACCTCCTTACAGAAAATGATTAATCTGAAATAAGAGGTTATGCCTTCACTCTTGTGGCAGGGGTTTCACTAGGGAAGAGCAATAGTGATACAGTTACAACACCGGCTAAGGTCACTGCTTCACCTCGATGTCCTTAAAATACAGAAGGTAAGGTTTTCTACTGCAAAAGGAATCTGGTTTTGTATTTGTCAAAGGCATTAAAACTGTTTCTCAGAAGTTCAGTGCAATTAAGGATTACTCCAGCATTACCTGCAGCTCCTGCTGTGAGGTCAATAGCAGCCTGAAGAGCAGAGTTGATCCTCATGCTTCACACTTGTTTATCAGTTACTTCAGAGCAAAGTCTCCTGTTTACTAGTGGGTATGCAGATACCTGTCTCCTAAGGGAAGAGAAAGATACACAACTTACAGTAACTTGATAGGAAAAAGCATCACAGGAATGCTTTTATATCCACTCTTCCATTTAGAGACAGAAAAGGCTTGTGCCCAGTAATAAGCCTTGGCATATTTGTATTTTGACCAATTTTACTGCATTAGGCATGTCTCCTGGAGTATTACTGCCTAGCTTCATCTTACTTGGGCTTTCCAGCTTCTGATCTCCCTGGATATCTCAAATGAAAGCACAGAGTATATCCAGGGAACAGTGCTGAGCATCACCCTTACACTGATTGTAGAAGCAGTGTCCTATGAGGTATCTAAGGCTAGCTGGCAGGAGTATTTCACCTTTGTCTCAGTTCCTCACCTGTAAAGCAAAACTGAGAATCTCCTCATGGTGAAGAGCAGCTAAGAAAACTCTATCTGTGATGATACAGGCACATTAGGTGGCTCTCAGAAGATGAGTAGAAAGGGAATAAACATCTCGAATTGTGTCTGGCTGTCATGTTTCCAGTGCACACATCAGCATACTATAAATAAAAAAATATACCTCATGTCTCAGGAAGACAGCTGGAAAGTAGCAATACAGAAGTGACACTTTGAACTAAAGCATGCAAATTAATTCAGTTCTCAAGTTTGCAGCAAGGAAGTTTCACTGGGCAAACAGTTAAAACAAACTTATTAATCTGGGGTAAAATAACTCAGCCAAAGAGCTCCCACTGTTTCAGAACCATGCTGCTTGTTGAGACAGTTGGCTGGCAGTACTGTCAAAAAGCTGCACGAGTCTTAAAAACCACAAAATACATGTGTGAATCAGTGACTCACTGACTTTTAAGTCTGGCTTCAAGCACAGTACATCAGTAAACAGAACAATTTTCACTCTTCTACCTACTGTAGTGCTTTTTTTGAAGGCTGTTACCTCCCCAAATATATTTTGGGGTAATAGGAATGGGAAACATAATTTCCAGCAGGCTACATTGGAAGAATGAAACACTACACTGTATAAACCACATCCTTTGTAAAAGAAGCTCAGACACTTGAATACAAGCAAGGCTTTTAAGAAACCCTGTCTATAAATAGATATTTTATTCCTGAATCTTAAATAATATCCCTACCCATCCAATCTATTTAAGATGTGTTGCATAAATCTAAGCATAGTGGGTTTAAGACAAACCATTACTCTTGTAATAAAAATGCACCAACACATTCAGTTTCCCACTTGTAGCTTCAAATATGAACTGCTTTGCTACTGACAGCCTGGCATGCTAGGTCTTATTTCAAAATGGAGGCTCCAAGGCCAAATTATGCTTCGTTATCCTCTATAGCTCATTAGTGCTCACATAGCACTCTGTGGTTTTGAGTATCATTTTAGATGAAAACAAACAACACATCAGTGAGACAGACTCTGAATGAAGGGAATTGCTAGAGAGCAACAACTGCCTGCGTTCAGTAAAACGCACGCTGCTTTCATCATGCTGAGTGCTTATCAATTCATGCCAGTCCCCAAAGGGAGCACATGCCAAATCACCCACAGAAAACTTGGCAGCAGAAGGAAAAAAATGTATGCCTATTAAAATATGGACATTTTAAGAGCCAAGGAAGTTTCGTTGCCTGATCCTTATCATCACAGTGCCACTCTGAGAAGATTTAAGTCTTGGTCAAAACTAAACCAGTGCTATATATGTACATACCTATTTTTTTATTGTAATAACACAAGTAGATGAAAAGCTGCTCCTAGATAAAAGCAAGGCAACAACTGCTCTGTTACTCCCGAAACGAATCTAAGCCTCAAACCTGGAAACACAGAAGCATTAGTTAGTGTAACAGGTCCTTCAGAGTCCTCCGCCCGCAGTCCCAGACGCCCCTCTCTGCCGATGCCTTCTCCAAACCCTGAGCAGGTAAGCCCAGAAGGCAGCACAGCTCCCTGCTCCAGCACTGCGCGCACGGGCAGGCCGTGACTCCGCTCCCCAAGGTCAGAGCAGGCCGGCAACCCAGAGCCGCCGCAGCGGTCACACGTGCTCGCGGCCCGGTCACGGGCCACCCCGCCAGCTCCGGGTTCCCTCCTTCGGGCAGGAAGGCTCAGGGTTCCCGTTCCGAGCAGGATGCCCCGGCCTGCGTTCGGCGGAGGCAGAAGCCCCGCAAGAGCAGCGCCTGCCCGACCCCAGCCCGGCGCCATTCCCGCACACGCCGCCGCTGGTCCCCGCCCCGCATCCCGGGCCTGCCCGCCCGGCTCCCGAGCCGCGGGGACCCTCCAGGCCGGTCAGTCGGCCCGCTGCCACCCGCG
>VXBA01005459.1:56004-98500 GCA_013399895.1 Serilophus lunatus
GGCTGGGCTGGGCTGGGCTGGGCTGGGCTGGGCTGGGCTGGGCTGGGCTGGGCTGGGCTGGGCTGGGCTGGGTTTGAGCTTACTGGGCCGGATGCAATCGAATTTATGAATTAGAGCTACCGATTTAGGTGTTTGGGTTTTTTTGGTCGAATGGTTGGGTTTGGGTTTTTGTTTGTTTGTTTTTGTAGGGTTTTTTGTTGTTTGGGGTTTTTTTGTTCGTTTGTTTTGTTTTAAAGAAGGATTTATTTAGGAATTGCGTGCCCTGGAATAACAGCAGTTTGTGTGTACAGGGGAACCGCTCTGACTCCCGAGACACTCTCCTAAAATGCCACTTTGATGATCTTGGCTTTTCGGGATTATGAAGTGGCATATGGTGGCCTCAGCCACAACGGTGAGTGCTAATATCGCTTTCCTCACTGAAACTAGAGAGAACTTTTTTTTTCTTTAAATTTGCCGTTAACTGATGTGCTTGCAATAAGGCTTGTCAGAAAAAAAACGCCCCTTTGAAAGCAGTAGGAAAGGTAAATAAGCAGTAGCTATCATGTGCATCAGTGGTCAGTCGTACTTGAGATACTCTGCCAGACCAGGCAGTGTTTCTGGAAAGCACTGTATGTCTGTAATCCCTGTTGAGCTGCACACGTGTTTGTGTGGACTGAGATATGCAGACCTACGTATTTGACCTTAGGTCCATGGTGTTTGCCTCCAAATAAATCTGATGGCTCCTACTTTTAAAGCCCAAGACAAGGAAAAAGCTATATAAATAAGTTAAATGTATTTTTTTCCATCACTTTTAATTAACTGTAGGGTTCAGATTTGATTTTTCTATAGGGTTATTTTCTTGAAATCTTCCTTTTAAATAGAATGGCCTGGGGTGGAAGGGACCTTAAAGGTCATTTAGTTCTAACCCTCTTGCTGTGGGCAGGGACACCTTTCACTAGACCAAGTTTCTCAAAGCTCCAACTAACTTGGCCTTGAACATTTCCAGGGATGGTGCATCCACAGATCCTTTAGGCAATTTGTTCCTGTGCTTCATCACTTTCAGAGTAAAGAATTTTTTCCTAATACCTAAGCTAAACCTACTCTCAGTTCAAAGCCATTCCCCCTTGTTCTGTCACTACAGGCTTTTGTAAATAGTCTCTCTCCATCTTTCTTGTAGGCTCCCTTCAGATACTGGAAGGCCACAATTAGGTCACCCCAAAGCCTTCTTTTTTCCAGTCTGAACTATCACAGTTGTCTCAGTCTTTCCTTGTCAGAGAGATGCTTCTGCCCACTAATCAACTTGATGACCCTCCTCTGAACTCACTCCAACAGGTCTATGTCCTGCCTTGTGACTCCAGAGCTGGATGAAGTATTCAAGGTGTGGCAATTATTAAGGAACAACAGGCTAGGTTATGAATGCTTCAGAAATTGAATTGTGAAATTATTTTATTTCTTTATGGATAGAAATTTGCTGAATTTGTGGTAACCAGCTAGCAATTGTGAGTTAGTTTGTGCATCTCAAATAACCTGCAATACTGTTTAGTTGCAAAGAATTTCGACTCATGTGTTGACTTCTTTTTTAGCAGGACTGCAGCACTGTTGGGCGATCCAGCTGCTGAAAACCATCTAATGCAGTGAAGCTTGTGATTAATATGCCATTAAACCACCTTCTGCCTGACATTGCCATTTGCCAACCGAATCATCAGGCCTCGTGTATTTCAGGATGCTTCTTCATAGCCACGTTCCTTGGGCAGACCACCAGGTCTGATCTGCTCTTGTTTGGGCCTTGTATGAAAGATGAAGATGGTGGCAGCACTTGAAATAATTGCCTGGGAGATTTTATAGCCATGGAATGCAGCACTGCAATGAGCATATTGCCACCACGTGGCTATTTCTGCTACCAGCATCCATGGCTGCTCGGCCAAACTGTGCTTTTTGACCCTGCACTAGGCTGACATGGAAGATTTTTTGGTTTTAAAGAAGGATTTATTTAGGAATTGTGCACCCTGAAATAACAATAGTTTGTGCGTACAGGAAACCACTACAGAACTGCCATGATTCCTGAGGCACTCTTCTAAGGTGAGATGTCAATTTGTTTATTTGAAGGGGAGAATAACTTCAAGCTTTCCCTCAAAGGATTTAGGCATGGTAAAAATAGGACATGTTTGTTGACAGCTTGGCTTGCAAAGTCTTTGCAGGAACATGCAAGTGCTTTCTGGGACTAAAGGGATCGAGCTTAGGGCATGTGTGATTGGATTTAGGATGTGATGGTCCACTGCGTGATGGAGGTGCACAGCTCCTCTTCAGGAGTGTATTTAGGAAGTGGAGGGATGGGTAACTTCTGGGAGATGAAAAGCTGGTAGGGGGCTGCCATGGAAACTTGTCTGATGTGGCAGAACAAAGGGTTTTCTTGCAATGTGTGCTTCTTTCCATCCTGCAGGATTCCAGCAGTCCAAACCTATCTCCTGGCCCTTCACCATCGCCAGCTGACCCCAGGCAAATCATGTGCAGCCAGAGCTGCAGAAAAAAGACTATCAAAACTCACCCAGGACCTTGCGGTGGATCTTGTGCAGACTGTTTAGAGGTGAGTCAAGCAGGACAGTACCACATGGGAATTGTACATGGAGCAAAAGTAAGATGCCTTCTGTGGGTACACAGATGAGAATGATTTGTGCTGGTGCACTGCAGTCAGCTGTGAGTGAGAGGACAGTGTTGGCCTTTTCAGAGTAGGTTCCACCAATGAAATGAAGGTTTGGGGGACATCTTTGAACCATGTTTCAGAAGGATGTATGGCCCTACCCTAAGGCAAAACAGATACCCCAAGTCAGAGGTGAAGAGCCTCAGCACTAGACATTTCAGTCTGCTGGTATGTTTTTGATGCACCAAATTCATTATTAGCATAGAAAGTCCCATCACCCTGGGGATTCCAGAACTTCCTGAGCTGTGTCATCTTCCTTGTAAAAGCAGAGATTGAAGATCTGACTACAAATCTATTTGGAAGCAGTGATGAGGACTAGCGTGAGTCTGAGGAGACAAAACCCCCCTCAAGTTCTTGCTACAGGTCTTTGGAGGAATTTTTCTTTGCAGTGTAAGAATTGTATCTCCAGGTTCTGCTTTCAATAAATATTTTTTCATGTTTTGATTAATATTCTTGATAACTAGCAGTTGCCATGGAATTATGATGCGCCATAAGTCTTTTCTGTCTGTTTATTATCCGACTGCAAAAACAGCAATCCATAAGACCAACAAAGAGAGCTGAAAATGGTATATTTCTTGGACAATTTTTTAACACCTCTATCCATTTTTTAAAAAAATGACTGAGGGTTGAGGCATGCAATATATTTATGGAAAGGTAGTTGCTGAATATCAACCAAACTGGAAATTGTCTTGGTACATTACCTCAGCCAGGGTAACAGGATACTACCAAGCAGCAGCTCACAGGGAAGGAGGGTTGTGATGAAAATAGTGCATTTTTATGAGTAGAACTCATTTTTTAGTGAAGTTATTTTGATTGGGAAATCTGTGTGAGGGAAATATGGGGCATTGGTATAACCCTCCTTGGGCACCTGACCTCCCTTGGAAAATGCCTGGATACTGGAAACACCACTGTGAAGAAACCACACACCAGAAGTGCTATATGGGCTGAAATCTGTGTTTTACATTTAATGTTTTCAGTACTGTAAGCTTTAGAAAGAGGCAAGAGACACTTGAATTAGCTGTCTGTAAAGGAATTTATGTTACTTTTCTTAAAACAATTTATGCTCTGAAATACAAGATCATCTGTCATTCAGAGGTAACCTTGGTCTTCAGATCCCCTGACAGCACACTTCTGGATGCTGCTACCTGTTTTGTTCATCCTCACCTGTACTGCTGACAAGATTCTAAAATAACAAAACAAAACAACTCTTATGGGAATATAAATCTGTTGAATCTATTCTATCTATTTCTTAAATATATAAAAAAATTATGTACTTAACACTTGGGAAACTGGCATAGGTGAGCCACAGAGGCAGGATTTGTGCTCTTAATTCAGAGCCAATTTAGTGATTATTCAGTGATGGAAAAACCACGAATGACCAGATGAGACACATGAACTTAGTAAACACAGATCTTTTGTGTTCCTCCACAAAATTGTTAAAGGTGAGTGGTTTGGCACCAGCAGAAACCCTTTCACCTATCGGTTCTCTCTCAGTGGTGAGTGCTACAGCTTTTCCCAAGATTTTTGGGATCTTCGACCATCAAATTCTTCAGCTCAAGCAGGGTCATCCTAGAGCACATGGCACAGGATTGTGTCCAGATGGCACTTGGATGTCTCCAGTGAGGGAGACTCCAAAACCTCTCCAGGAAATCCGTTCCAGCGCAGGTCACCCTCCCAGTGAAGAAGTTCTTCCCGCTCGGGTGGAATTCCTGTGTCAGTTTCTGTCCGTTGCCTCTCGTCCTGTTGCTGGGCACCGCCGAGAAGAGCCGGGATCCATCCTCTTGCACACGCTCTTTACACACTTATACGCACGGAGGAGATCCCTTCTCATCTGTGTCTTTCCGAGGCTGAACAGCCCCGGCCCCCTCAGCCTCTCCTCGCGAGAGAGATGCTCCAGCCCACCGCTCACCTTTGCTGCTCCGGGAGCTCCCTGTCTCTCCTGGGCTGGGGAGCCCAGAACTGGACACCACACTCCGGATGTGACCTCAGCAGGGCTGAGGAGAGGGGCAGGACCACCCCCCCGGACNGCTGCTCGGGACGGCGCGGCCGCACGGGCGGGCACACAGGTACCGCCGCTCCCGGACACCCCGGCGGGGCGGCGCGGGCGGGCACACAGGTACCGCTCAGCCCCGCCGTGTCCCGGGGGCCGTGTCCCAGAGAGCGGCCCCCAGAGGGGCCGAGGAATGCGGTCAGGAGGAGGGGAATGGCGCCCTTATTTTCATTTATTTATTTATTTACTCCTTTATTTATGTACTTTAAATTTCGAAGCTCCTCGGTATGTTTTGAGCCGACTCCGATGCTGTGGTGGCCTCCTGCACAAGGCAGCTGGGGTGGTGGTAGGTGGTGAGGGAAGCTGCGGGGCGCTGCTGGCTTTAAAGGTCTGGCCGGGTTTTTCTGGTCTTCTTATCCCTGCGAGCAAAGATTTAGGCTGAGAAAGTTGGGGCTGCTTGGCCCGGGGAAGAGAAGGTTACGTGGAGAGCTTGTAGCAACCTTGCAGTATCTGAAGGGCGCCTACAGGGAAGCTGGAGAAGGAATATATAGGACAAGGAGTAATAGATGCAAACTCAAAGACATTTAGGTTAGATATTAGGAAGAAATTCTTTACTGTGAGGGTGGAGAGACACTGGTGGAGGCTGCCCAGGGAGGCTGTGGATGCTCCAGCCCTGGTGGTGCTCAAGGCTGGACAAGGCCCGGTGTGGTGGGAGGTGTCCCAGCCCATAGCTGGGGGGGTTGGGACTGGGTGATCTTTGAGATCCCCTCCAGCCCCTCAACATTCTGCGATTCTTTGGTTTTCTGAATGCTGAAATAGCGTCGAGGACCCTGAATTAATGAAAAATGAGTTTGACGAGGACCTGTGGAGAACAGCCCGGTGTAAAACAGGAGGGCTTCTGCCATCTCATCAGTAAGGAGGTTCTGAAGCCTTCCTTAAGTTTTCCTGTTTCTTCCCAACATCGAGATTTAGGGTTTAATGCTGATAATTTATTAAGTGCAGAGTGACTGAAGTGTGATGACAGATTTTCTTTTTTTTTAGCCAAAGAGAGATTTATGTGAGGAGGGAAAGGTGTGCCACGACTCCTTCAGATATATGAAAGTGTTTTAAGATCTACTGAAATGTTTTATTTTGAACTAAGTATTTTTTTTCTTCATTTCAGTAACTCGAGGTGATTTTTAAGCAAAAGAAGTAGTTGTGAATTTAAAGATTTAAACACTTCATTTTAGAATGTTCAAGAGAACGGGTCTTTTATGGCAGTTTTTCTGGAAAGTGCAGTTGTGTCTGTTGCAGCAGTCTGCTGAGCAGCTCCCCGCTGTCTCTGGCTTTGCATCCCCCTGCACTGTGTCAGATTCAGCTTCTGTGCAATGATGTGGTTAAACTAAGTAGAGGAGCTATTTCAAAGGGAAAAATGACCCAAATAACTTCTGTGTTTTTTACCGGGTTATCTTGCAGCAGGATCCATTTCCCCTCTTGGCTGCTGTATTGCAGGATAGGGGAATGTGATCTGTAGTTGTGCCACAAGAGTGAAAACGTGTGAAGCTAAGTGTGTGTGTGTACAGTCTGTTTTCATGTGGCTGGGAGTCTTCTCTTTATTGACTCATTTTAAGAATTTCAGTGAGTTTTCTGTAGTACCAATGAATTTAATATCAGGTACCAGTACATTCTTGGTTTTTTGAAGGCTTACAAAATCCAGCCTTGGACCCCTGTTTGTAACTTCTGTTTTTTAACTTTGTGTATCATCTAGCAAAGTACAGAAACTCTTCAGCACAAGCAGCCCGCGCTCCACAGAGAAAGATGCTTCTGCTGCTTCCAAAGACAACACCACTAAAGGGGCATCCAAGAGGCAGGAGGGTACAGCAGAAACACCAAAGCAGAAGCTGTTAGACATCATTGGGAGTATGAAAGTGGAAGTGAGTTACCGAAAGAAACTCCAGCAACTAAAAGCCAGTGAGAGAAAAAAGGAAACCATGAGCCGGCTGGATGGTCTGGACAGTGAAGGACCTCAGAGAGCTACAGGAGACATCCAAGGGTAAAGGATAACCAACTTTTCTTAGCCTGTTTTAGCCTTTTTTCAGGTTGGTTTTTTTTCATTATTTAGGAAAAAATAAACCATCGAATGCCATTTCCAGCTGTGGACAAGAATCTTGTAAGGGAGCGAGGTGTACAGATGTAGATTTGAGTAAATCACAGGGGAGAATCTGGACAAAAGATGCTGTGTGTCTTCTACCACATGCTCCCTTTTCCTGCACTGATTGTCTGGAAAAGTAGCATTAGTATCTGCCTGTGGAAAGTTATTTTCTGGGAGAGAGAAAATACTGTTCAGATAAAATACAATGATACTGAGGAAAAAGAAAAAAATCAGGAATAGTGTCACTGATTGTCTAGTCTTTGGAGTGGCTCCTCTCCCCAGTGTGTGGCATCGTATTTATTACCCCAGAGGTCTGTGGTGCCGGTGGTCTTCAAGCTGTGTGTCAGGGGGCCTGTGCAGTGGCATAGGTCTGCCCTTTCCCAGGTTTGAGAAAACCAGAGCTTGTCAGATGATGATTAGTGCAATATAGGGCAGACCTGCCTGTCCCACTGGCCACCCCTATTTGGGAAAATATCTGAGTTATTAAGACATCAAATGGCAGTACAGAAATGGCAATTTAAATCTATTAAAGGCTTTTATTTTTCTTTTTGTATTTCCTTATTGTTGTGTCCCTTACAGAGGAAAGCCTTTGAATCCAGACCTGGTGAAGGCTGCTTCTGCAGTCGCGTCTTCACTTCCCCTTGACAAGAAACAGACGGAATCAGAACTACTTGCACAATTGAGAAGGCATGAAGAAACCACAGATAAACAGAAGAAGGGGGAGACTATTGACATACGGTCTGTTTATTGAATGTTATTTTCAATTACATTCAAAAGTCTGATTTTGCAACGTCATCCTGAAGGTGACTGGGGTCTGTCTTGGAAAGATGGCCCTAAAAGATAAATTGGGACAGTTTATCCTTGGGATTAATGTAAGTTAGTAACATCATTGGTCTGCTTATACCAAACTCTGAATTTTGCCATCGTCTTTCTAAAATGGTTTTGCAGAAGTAGAGTTGTTTTCCTGCCCAGGATCGTTGCTTTCTTGGACAGGCTAGCAAAATAACAGCTTTTTTTTTTTGTGAGGTGGTTGTTTTCTTTTTGTGTTTTTTTTTTGTCATAAGCTTCCAAAATTCTCACACAATGGATGGATTTGTAGATGTTTCAGACGTTCTGTCTGGACTGGTGAATTTTCATGACAGCTCTGCAGAAGTGAACTAGAGCAGCTCTGTTTATAGCCCCACCCTTCCTTTCAAAACTTTCCAGTCAACCCAAGAAACTCATCTCTTGGCTTAACTCCGTTTCCAGTGTGGCTTTCAAACAGATGAGAAACATTTGTTTGGAAACTGAAGCAGTTCTGCATACTGCTCTTTTGGATGATGGTTAAAGGCAGATTTTTCATTCTATTTTTTGTCAGCTACTATTTGAGTAACTACTCAGAAAATAAGGCATTAAATCCCTGTGATATACTCAACCAAACAGAAAATCGGATCTTCAGCAAAATGTGAATGTGAAACCTTTCTTTTTGCATTGTGAGCTTGCTTGTCTTAGTTTTAATTTATTCTGCAAAAATTAATTTGTCCCAAATGAGGATCTGAGTTTGACCTGTCTATTATTATTTGTAGGACCTGCTCAGTACGGTTGTCAGTGTACTGCAAACAGTGGAGCCAACAAGCTAGAGATGTTTGTGGCTGATGTCTGCCACAAATTAAGGAAGAATATGGCAGATGCTTGGATTGAGTTAGATGATTTCAGGGAGAGAGAGATATACAATCCTCCGTGAATAACTTCATTAGGCAAAATACCTCTTCTTCAGTTGTAAGGACTGTTTATATAAAGCATGTATTCATTAAACGGTTAATTACCAGAGAGCTTGTGCCCTCTCTGTCCCTGGGCTTTTTAGAAGAGTGGGGCACACAGACATCTTACTAACAGCATTGGCTGTGAGTGGCCAACTTAAACGTAATTAGAATGTACTGGAGTCCCTGTTGAGATACTGGAGGACCACAGAGATATTCACTGAGCCAATATGTGCAGTGGCTGATCTCATGTGTGCCTGTCTCCCCTCCTTAAGGTGTACATGCTCTTGTCTAGGTGTGGTTGGTCTCCCTACCAGCATCGAGGGGTCGCTGTCTCATCACCCACTGCACTTTTCCTGAAGCCCTTACTCAGCTCTGGCTGCAGTGGAAGAAAGACAGTGACGAAGGAGCTTGTAGTCTAAGCAAAAAGGGTCTTTTTCTCTTGAAAGAGGGTTGAAATTCTTCATAAGTTGAAAAGCTGCAGCTGTATAGCAACTCTGTATTGTTAGTTGGAGGGTTAAAATGGGATATTGCAGTATTTTATGACATACTTGTGGACAAATCATTATCGTTAGAAAAATGCATTTTCTTCAACCAGAACCAGCCTTTTTGGAATGCCCTGGCTGGCTTGCTGTGCTTTGAGTAGGCAAGTTCTGTTCCCTGAGGCAGCTTAGTGACCCAGCTTGTTTCCCTCAGGGAATGCACTTGTCTTCCCCACCCCCTTCCTCCCCCATTATCTTCTGAAAAATTATAGTTCCCTTAATAGTTGGGTAGCAGTTCAAAACTCTTGTCAGTGGATGAGTTTTGAAGAAATACCAGCAACTCCTGCTGATTTTCATGGCAGAAAACTTGATTATAGTCACCTTTCAGAGTTAGTAGTGACCTTTCAGTTCTTTTAGATAAATGTAGTACTTTCAGGTTTCTGACTAAAACGTTGATTTTACAAAGTTCAGCAGCCGTCAGATGTGATTCTGCGTGATTTACTCCACATTACCTCAAACCACACAGTGCACTATAAAATGCTTTTAAGATATTTCAAAGCATTTACTTTTCTTCATACATGATTATTTTGTGTTGAATTTTATTTTGACAGGAGAATATGGACAATTTAGCTTTCTGGTTTTTTCTATAAAGATTTTGCACGCAATGTACTGACACATTTTAAAAGCCAATATATATTCCTCAGTCATTTAAAATATTTAAAAGTTAGATACTTTTGCAAGAAGTACTGAACTGCAAAAAACTGGATATTGCTATTGTGATTTATAATATGTAATAAATTATACTTTGTCCAGATAGTTTGTTCTAATTGTGTTTACCAGGACAGTGGCACAGCCTCTAGAGGTCACTGTTGTATGCAGTCATCTCATTGCCTTGTTTTGTAGACAGCAAAAGGACAGTGTGTTCGCCAGGAGAGGAAAATATTAATGATACAGGAATTTATTTTTCCCAGTGTGGCACAGAGTTTCACAACAGCAGTACCAGTACACCAAAGTAAAATCTGCAGCTTCAACTTACAAGTTGAAACTTCAGCTCTTGTTTTCAGATGAGGAAGAAGAAAAAGTAATTCAGAGCTTTGGCTAAAATATGTCCAAAGCTCCTTGGGTCTCCATTTTTAGTATTATAATTATTGGCTGGTTATCAGGAAGGAGGAGAATCTGTGGTTGTTACAAAAGCCCTACCTCTTCCTATTTCTGGAAGGCAGAAGTGTCTAGGAACTTAGGTTTTTAATGTTGTGCTGGGACATGAGGTAATATGTAATATCTAACCACTATAAGTACACTGGGGTTGGAGTGTGACTTTGCAAACTTAAGGTTTTTTGTTACAAAAGGCGTTAAAAAAATCCTTGTTTTATTTTGGCTAATACAGGGGTACTTTTAATGATGGAGTGATGAGTGTTGCTGCCAGAAACGTTCATGTACTGATGATGGGGTGACACCAGGATTTCCCAGTGAGAAATAGTGTACCATTGACTGTGTGTTCTGATAGGCTGGTGGTGTAGTCTGTCCAGATCTACTGTGCAAAACCATAAGTAAATCAAGCTGGAGAGCTTCTCTGAGCAGTCCTGTCTTCCCGTGGAGCACAGGAACACTCCAGCCTTTTAGATCGCAGCTGAGTCAAGCCATTGGGCTGGGCTGGGCTGTGTGTGTCTGACCTTAGGAATTATGTCCCTTTGACCCTTGTAAGTTTGTCAAGCTTCTGGCCCAACACCAGCTTACTAATGCCAGTAGGCACTTCACAGAGTAATTTCTAATGTGAGATAGGCAACTAATCTGAGATAGTTTTAATCTTCAATAAAAAACAGAAATTATTAAAAACTTGTTTTCAGATGTGTTTCAGAGTAGGTGCTAGAAGAGCTATGCTGTTCTTGTTCTGCCATTTGAAACCACATCTAAGACTGAAGAGAAATCCTGCTGTGTTGCTGTGGCAATTAGCTTTTACAATTTTCCAGAAGTATTTCCTTCTTGTCAGTAAAATCCCTTTTGACTTAAACTGCCAAAAGCATAGTTTGAATTTCATTCAGATTTTCATAAAATGGATACTCAGTGTTTTTGACTTGGCCTGTTTTTGCTTTTTTGAGACCATATTTATATCTTAAAACCCGAGTGCTGCAGTTTTGAATGACTGTGTGTGACTGGAAGCAGTTGGATGGAGAGGGTAGCTGTGAGGAGGAATTACCAGCTTGGCCTTTACTAACCAACAGACTTGTCAGTTTAGGGAGCCCATCCGTGGAGGCAGAAGGATGGTGTGTTTTGCCCTGTGCATTGAGAATGAGCTGCATACGGTGCTGGAGGAGATCAGAGCATTTGCTCTTCACGTATGATTTTGACTGCAGAATTACAAAGGAAGATGTGGTCTGTTAATACTGTAATATGATTATGCAATGCAACAGATTGCAGTGGATCAGGAAAGGTGACCTACTTATTAGGGTGGCATGATTGGCCCATGTCAGCTGATGGGTGAAGGCAAGCTTCCTCTTGGTCTGCAGCAGCAGCACAGCTCTGTCCCTGGACAGTGTTAGTTTCCTGTCCAAAAAACCTGGTGGTTTTGGCCTACCTATTTCACCCTATTTCTTGTATCCAGAGAAGTTCCTCGTTTGCTTAAGCAAAACATACCTAGTACCCTCTGTGAATATTGGTGTGCAGATATATGAATTTTGTTTTTTTAGTTGGAAACCGAATCATTTCAAAGAAAGCATTCCTTGTAGATTTGATAGACTAAACCATCTCTTTTCCCATATAGAATGTAACAACTAATGGTTTGATGTTTGATGTTTTAAAGATGGGTACATTTTCTGAGGAATGTATAATTGTCTCATAGAGTCTTATGAAACCAATTGAGAGTGGAAATTCTGGTTAATACATATGACAAAATTCTTTCTCTGTCAATTTGTTGAGTTTTTACTTTTCATGTTTTTCATTTCAGCAACGTTATTTCAGAAATGACAGTTAAAAGGCAGTCCCCAGCTCAGAGGGGTGCAAGGATATCCGGTCGCATTTCCTTGGAATTGGATGAGGATGGTCAAAGATTAAGGCCTGAAAGATCTCAGTCTTTTGTCTCCATAAGGTATTTTTGTTGTGTTCCCTTCCAATAGGAACATGCGATTATACTGGATAATATTTTCAATTTACTGCTGCATATTCATGATGGCATACTTCAGAGCTTAAAGAATTTATTTAAGTATTTTTTCAAGAAAAGCATTGAAATAAACTGTGAGAACATAGTAGTTAATGTTAACCAACTAATCAACTAATGTGCAGTTTTTTAATATTACATTTCAGTTAATTAAAAATACTTGGTGCTGAAATGTAATTGTGCTTGTTTTAAGTAGTTTAAATTTTTGCCACTTATGGATAATACAATGTTATGTCACTTTCTTAACTTTTTGAGAAATGGGGCCTTCGAAGGCTTGCTTTTCTCTACTGGAAAAATTTGATAATGTTTTATGTTTAGAAAAGTTTCATCCATTCTGTTTTAAAGAGAGATTAAAGTTGGTTTATTTATTTATTTGTTTTTTACCACCCTGTTGCAACTAGTAAGTCATTCTGTAATTGACTTCTCTATTGTCTGGGACATAATAATTGTATGAAATTAACTTTATAATTTACGTTGTGATTTCAGGGTACTCCTTAACCTTATCTTGCTGTTATTGTGTTGCTGTTATCTTGTATTATGTGGCCAGTCTGTTTTTTAATGAATTGAGTGAGAAGTGCTCTTACATTTTTGTTTTATTCCTATAATCTGTGCTTTCTTGCCTGCAGTCTTTTGATTTTTCCATGGCAGCTCATCATCACTCATCATTCCTTTTCAGTATATTCTTTCCCTGGCATTTTTTTAGTAAGGTTAACCTCTCTTGTCATTAATTTACTTTGCAAATTAATCTCCTTTTCTTCGGGTTAGGGGCTGGAAATTGAGGGAATCATTTGTGTTTACATAGACCATTGTGAAGATAGAATTAGGGTAGCTGAGAAAAACAAACCATAAGTTTATGCATGGTTAGATATGCAGTACTCTGCCCTTTTTGGTCATCTGAGACACCTATTTCAGTATATCATAAAACAGAATTGTGACTTCCCATGAGGAACAAATTGGAACATAGGCATTGGGCCATGTAGATCATGCTAAAGCATCAAAGTGGCTCATGGCCATTAGAAGTAAATAGAAGAATTTAACCAGCCTGAAATGTTACTGAGTAACTTCCTTGTTCTTGGACTGTGGAGCTGCTGAGGTGTGTAAGGGAAGCATCTCTTGGGGGCCTCCTCAATGTTGTAAGTGCACAGTGTTTTCTGTCCTGATGCAAAGCTGGTTGGAGGTGCAAGAGGGGCTTTTTGTAATGGAAGTTGAAGGGAAGAAGTGGAACAAAAGTCCTGACAAAGCCTTCCTGACTTAGGTAGTTCTGTCCTGGGTTTTTCATTCAGCTGCAGACTGCTGGTTTGAGGAGCAAGGGAACTGACTTCATTGTCAGATAAAGAATAGCTCTATAGGTATTTTTATTCTTTGGATAATTGTCAGACAGATATTTCATGTCACATGGAAGTAATTTTGTGACTACTCTGCAATTCTTCACTGACTAAGAGAAATACTTTATTTAAGACGTTGGATTAAAAGTTTTTCAAAGTACAAAGGAGTAGAAATAATAGAATAGAAACTAGTAGAAGGAATAGAAATAACATGATCTAGAGGTATAAACTGGAAACCTGAGCTATTAGAGGATCATACAGTGTATTTTATTTTTTATACCTCTGCTAAACTTCTCACATATTAACATACTGCAAAGTAAAGTAAATTTCACTTCTGCTTGAAAAAATATAAGGGGTTTACATATCAACTGATAGTATGAAAAGAGTGGGTTAGGAAGAATATCTAAGTTTAAGTCGAGTTAGTAGGTTTCAATGAAATGAGTGATGTTGCTTTATAGTAATTTTAATTTGTCATTTTAAAATAAATGTGCCTCCAAGTCATGCTTGTATCTTTGGCCAATGTGGCTTGGAGTTACACGCAGATAGGAAAATATAATCCTTAATCAACATTCTTTTAAGGCTCTGTAACTAGATTGCTCTGTGCTGAAATAGATCCAGGGTAGTTCCATCACTGAAATTTAATATGGCAGGAGCAGGTTTGCAGAAGTAGCTGAGGCCATTAGAAATCTCCAGTAAATCCCAAAAGGTAGAATTTTAAGGTCAGAAAGGGTAACAGTGGATATGTAATAGTGAAAAGTAGGAACTGCTAGGATTTCAGTGGAAACCTAGAAGATAGTATGATTAAAGACATAATTGTTTTTTAACCAAAGGATACTGGGGTTTTTTTGTTTTCGTTTATAAGAATTTACTTGTTGAACTCTAGTGTTTCTGGAATGTTTTTAGTATAAGCTTATGCTAATGATGAATGTGATTGAAAATAGGTGGTCAGAGTGAAATATTTTTGTATTCAGGAGAGCATTAAAATATTTAAACTATATCGTAAGGATGTACTCTGACTGTTTGCTGTATGGCACAGAAGATGGCTGTATAATCTTCCAAAAAGGCTATTTATGTCATAAAGCAGGAATTATTTGATTTAGCCATTTCCTTTTCTGTTCCTGAATTGTGCAATATTTTTTACAGGGAAAAAACCCCAAGTCTTCAGATAGTCGCAGCTTTGTAAAACCACTTAAGTACAGTGGTTTGATACTGTTTACCTTTGTTCAGATTCCTAAATATTCCAGTAAAAAATGACTGTAAGTGTAATGTTTGATTTATGCTGATTCTTTCACACAGAAATGTTTTGAGAAGCCCTGTTACAGATGGATAATAAAGTCATAAACACTTTTTGTGGTTAAATCTGAGAATTTTGGGAGAGTCACTATCTTTTTTTTTTCTCCTCTTTTCTCCAGAGATCTGTTAGTTCATGAAAATATTTTTGTGCTTTTTAATTTACTATCTGGCAATGTTGTGAGGTGTTGTGAAATACTATGTGTCGGTTTTCTTTTTTGTTTATAGAAGTCTCAAAGAAGGAAAGAGGCTTAATATATTCACTAAGGCTTCTACAGAACCAGAACATGCACTGAAAACAGGTTAGTGGAAATTCAATAAAGAAAAAGAAAGTGAGGCCAAGTTCTGCATTTTTAGAATATCAGGAGTTTCACTGTTGTGAGGAGACTTATGATCTGTTCACTTTCTGCTTTCAGGCTGATAAAAGAAATGACTACTTCAATATAACTGATGCTTACCCAGCAAAACTTCCATGCAGTCTAATAGGTTGTTTTCTCTACTGATGTGGCCATTCTGTTACTGAACTTGAAGGGTATAACTGGCATTTTTCACAAATGTCAGTCTTGCTTCTGAGAGTGTAAAGTCGGCCTAGAGAATGGTTATGTTGGCTCCAGCTTGTTTGGTCAAGTTGCAAAAAAACATGAGGCTGTGATCCCAGGGAAACAAGCAAGCTCTACAGGTGGCTAAGCATAAGCAGAGTAGTAAAAAGCCAAGACTATACACTGAATTTCTGTGTTGCCTTCTTTTTATTCTCTTATTTCAGGTGTAGCCTGAAAGATCCCATCAGTGGCTGACAAACGACAGACACCTTGCTTTATCTATTGTAAAGCTCTCCTTGTGTTTTTAGAATCATAGAATAGTTTGGGTTGGAAGGGACCTTTAGAGGTCATCTAGTTCCCATGCAGTGAGCCGGTACATCTTCCACTAGATCGGGTTACTCAGAGCCCCGTCCAACCTGACTTTGAATGTTTCTAGGGATGGGGCATCTACCATCCCTGTGGACAACTCATTCCGGTATTATACCACCCTCACTGGAAAAAATGTCTTCCTTTTATCTAGTCTGAATCTACCCTCTTTCAGTTTAAAAGCACAACTCCTTGTCCTGTTGGAACAGGCCCAACTAAAAATTCTGTCCTCATCTTTCTTAGAAGTTCTCCTTAAGCATTAAAATGATTACAATATGGTCACCCTTGAGCCTTCTGTTCTCTGTGAGGAACAACCCCAGCTCTCTCAGTGTTTCCTCTTAGGAGACATGCTCTATCTCTCTAATGATCTTCATGGCATCCCTCTGGACCTGCTCCAGCAAGTTGATGTCCTTCCTGTGCTGAGGACCCCAGAGCTGGATGCAGCATTCCAGGTGGGGTCTCATGGGAGCAGAGCAGAGGAGCAGAATCTCCCCTCTGAACTTGTTGGCCATGCTTCATTTTATGATTCCAGGCTTTCTGGGCTGTAGATGCACATTGCTGTTTCATGTCCAGTGTTTATCCACTGAAATCCCTTAATTTTTCTTGGCAGGGCTGCTCTCAGTGCCTTTATCCCTGAGCCTCTTGATACCCTGACCCCAGTGCAGCATCTTGCACTTGACCTGTTGAACCTTGTGAGGTTCCCATGGGCCCACTTCATGAGCTTGTCCAGGTCTTCCTGATGGCATCTCATCCTTCAGGTGTGTCAATCACAGCACTCAGCTTGGTGTCATCTGCAAATTTGGTGAGAGTGCACTCGATCCCACTGTCTGTGGTGTTGTGAAGACACTAAACAACACTGGTCCCGTTACAGATTCCTAAGCGACACCACTCAGTCCCTGATCTCCATCCAGACTTTGAGCCCTTGACCATTACTCTCTGGATGAGACCACTCAACTAATTCCTCATCCACCAAATATACATGCCAAAAGTCATGTAAGATTAAAAAAACCCCAACCAACAAAACACAAAGTCAAAACAGGTATGACTCACCTTTGTGTTCACTGAATAGCACAGCTCTGCTGTGAAACTGCATTGTTAGCACTGATCTTTAATAAGCTGTTTTCCTCCCACTATTCTGAGGGCCTTTCAAAAAAAGACTTTATACCAGTGTAGTAACTTAGAACTTTATATAAAGTCAGCAGCAGAAATAGTACTCTTCTCTGATATCTTAGAAAATTATGTGTATTTGTTTCTGTTTCAAAAGTAGGACTAGGTTTTTGCCAGATACTACCTGAGTACTTTTATTTTTTTTTCACACGTGAAACTGCAGGAAGAAATTAATTTGTTTACTTAATTTCTTTAGTAAAATGTCAAATAGCTCTATTTGCATATTTTCAAGCAGCTGTGAGCTTTCTGAATCCAGCCACCTCTATGGAAGTTGTGTATTAGAATGGAATTCAATTTGCTGGTTTTTAAGACTGACAATATGCTTAAAATTGGTCCATTTTACATATAAAAACATAACGAATGAGGCAGTGTTTGCTTTTAATTGTCTTAATAAATGTGGTGTCCAAGAAACTGATTTTGGGTTGATTCAAATTTACTCAGGTAAAGTGATGAGGATTTCAGATTTCTTTTTTGCCTGAGCAGAATGCAAACACAATGGCTTCTGGTAATCTCCCTAGATAAAAAGTTGAGATGCACTTTTTTTTAAACACAAAGCTGGAATGTGCACAAAGTGTGTAAGAGAGCAAGGGAACTTTATGGGATTTGTAATTAGATATTAAGACGTAATCTTCTTTCAACTCCTTATGTGACATTTCCTTGTTTGATTCCAGGTAGTCTTGAGGAAATCTACAATATATTCTGAGCCAGGAAGCTGATTACTTGGCTTACTGACTAAGCCCAATGACCTTTTTTTTTGTGTTAATCTTGGGAAATACCAGTGTGATTCTTGATACCTTGATCATTTGTTGTCATTGTCTTGGCTGATATTAATGGAGATAATGAGTTAAATATTGTTTACACATGACAGAAAAACAAGTTTTAAGTATTGATTTTTAAAACCTGCATGTTAACTTGAAAGTAAATTGGCATTCTGAAAATATTCTTCATAACTCTTAACATAAAATGTCAGTATTATTTTCACAGTATTATTTTCTAGTTTCACAGAGGTGAAAATATAATCTTTATTACCTTTACTTCAAGCTTGAAAAATGAGTTTCTGCTTTCCTCTATTAGAGGATTTATTAGCTTTCTCTGAGATGTGGCCTATAATTTCATTCTGGTACAGTTTCTCATGATGTCTTCTAGCTGTATTTTATTCTTGCCTCCAGCCCTCAAATCAAAGTACTCAGCTAGGGAATGTAGTTCTGGAAATTTCCCTCTTAAGGAATAATTTGAATAATATCTTCTGATTTAACACAAACCCCCCCCTGAAAACAGTTTTCAGTATGTAAAAATACTGTTTGCCCTTTCATTGTGTTTTCTTTTAAAGGAGAAGGGGGAGATTCTTTTTTTTTTTTTTAGTTCCGTTGAGTTGTAAGACTCTGAGCCAAAGATGAACTTGTATCTTGGCTTCAGGCACTTACGAGTAGTAAAATAATAGTTGATTGGCCATGATCCACTTCAAGCTGACTCTTAACATCTGAATTCACATGAAGATCTCTGTTCCAAGAAGTTTAGGGTGAATTGATAACAGGGTAAGACAAGAAAACAAAGTGGAGTGCAGCTTTGGCCAGCTCACAAGACAGCAGCCCAAGGCACTCCCAAGTGGTTCCTCCCTGTCCTGTGGTAACAGCTTGTTCCCTTCAGTTCAGTGAAGCGTCTCAGTCTGGGCTCATGACCAGTTCTCCTGGGTGGAGGGGCAGCAACTGCTTAAGAGTGACTGCTGCCATGAGTACATTTTGATTAAAAGATGCACCCCTAAAGGAACTGTTTGGCTTTGTGAAAAGAATAGGAAATCATGATTTCTCAAGGCGAGAGACAAAAACTGGGACACTTAGCAGTACTGGGGAAGGAATTGCCATCATTTGTCGATTGAGCTGTTTCCCTGAAGGAGAATATAGTTACGAAGTACCTGAAAACTCCTGTAGAAGTAAGATTCCTTTAGAAGAGTGCACCAGTTAAATTCAGAGTTTGTTGTATTCGCAATTTGTGAAAGACAAAAAAGAATACAGATTGTGGAAAAATCTCTCTGTTTTGAAGGCTTAAAATAAATTGTCCCCTAGGAGTTCAGAATACATTTTCGTTGGACATTTGAAAATTTAGTGGACTTTCATGTCAATGGAGAATTTTCATTTGAGTTGATGCTGGCTTCTAAAGTAGAAAAATTTGCACAGCTGAAAGAATTAGTCTGTGTGAAGGTTAATGTTAAAAGACTTTGTTTGAGCTAGTGACAAGTCTTTGGCTGCTGACAGATCTTTAAAAAATTTCTTCTTTAGTATCTTCACCAACAATTTGGGATCTGGAATTTGCAAAGGAGATTGCAGCAGTAACTGCACAGCCTCCCCGAAACGGTTTTGAGGAGATGATCCAGTGGACAAAAGAAGGAATACTGTGGGAGTTCCCAATTGACAATGAAGTTGGTACGTGCACTGTTAACTTTTATTATCTATCTTAGTTTATCTTCTTTGAAAACAGAGTGTGTTTGACCTTTAACTGTTTTAACATAGCATTTCAGCTATGAGTCATGCATTTGATAGTAAACAAATATAACTTCCTGACTGTCCCAGATCAGAGATGCCTCAGATGAACTCATTTTGGCAGTCTTCAGGTGAAGTCCTGCAGGTGATTTGGCTGATCTGAGGACTGGCTGCTGCCAAAAAGGGGAGAACTCCCTCCCTCCCTGGTGCTTTTAACACCAGAAGGCCACTCAAGTCTGTTACATAATACCTTTTACTATGCAACTTCTTTAAGTTAAGCTCCTGGCAGAAGTTGGGGAATCTTAAAAGTGATGTGTTGTGTTTTATAATGCTGATTCTGTTCCTTGGTGTGGCTCTCAGACCAAGTGTCTAGCTGGATCCCAATCAGCTATCTCTCAGTTCCATATCTGTGCAGGCCAAGTATTAAACAGTTGTTTGCTGCCTTTGTTCTGTCTGTTTCATAAGAATAAAGGGTCACAAATATTCACTCACTCTGGGCATCTATGTTAATCAGGCATCTTTGTGCACAGAATTTTCTTTTATTACCATAAAAAAAAAAAGCTCTGTGTGAAGTTAAGCCAGCAGAGAGAGAGTGAATGTTAAGGAAATGAAGAACAACTACACAAAGTGTACGATATAGGAAAGGGGACTTCATAACTTGAGGGGGAGCTTGGCTGTGAGTTTTGGGGGTTTTTTAAAGACATCAAACAGAACTGCTTTATAGTGATTCGGTCACTGAGAGCTAAACAGGTTAGTATCTGAAGGGGGAAGTCTTTGAAAATTTGTGCTATATAGGGTTGCAAATTAAATAACGTGGTTCATTGTTTCTTAATGTTTCTTCTCATCCCATTTGGCAGTTTCCTCACAGAATTTAATCACTGCTCCCAGCATTGATCTGTTCCATCATGTAGAAATCTAAGTATACTCTTGTCGTGTTTTTGCAAGCTTAAAACCATTGCGGCCAATGGTTTTTCTGTTGTTGTAATGTGGCTGGAACCCTGCTGTCTGGGGCTGTCAGTTCACAGAGTGTCTTTGGCAGCCAGTGGTTTTTCTGTTGCAGCAATGTGGCTGGAACTGTGCTGTCTGGGGTGGGATGGTGGATGGACAAAGAGTCTTCACATATACTTAAACAAGAATCGTTATTGATTTGTCCACAAAGACTAGTCATGTGGAAAATTCCAGTGGAGCGTTCCAAAATCTATCACCTCTCAGGTTGAAATACCAAGTCAGTAAATTCCATCCTATCAAACTGCCAGCCACAGGCTGTTAATCACATCAGGTATGTCAAAGCACAGTTACAGCCTAGGGAACCTTGCTTCAAGTATATCAACATACTGTAATTTCAGTGTCTCTGTGAAAGATGCCTCTTTTTGCTGTTAATTTTACAATTCTGTGACAACTGTTTCCCTCAATAGGAGGACTTTACTTCAGCTGGTTCTGTAACAAGAAATACGTGATTTTTCTTTTATGCCACAAGCATGTGGCTTTAAAAATGTAAGTGCAATTAAATTTTCGACTGAGGAAGGATGTAGATGCAACTTTTAGCATTATGAAAGCCTTTAAAGTTTTAAACTAAATATAAAAAAAGAAAGATGGCCACTTACACCTCTTTTTCTTGGCTCCAGAGCATCTCTGGTGTTCTCGTTACAGTGCTTTACCAAGGCACTGTGCTGTGCCTTTGTGGCATCAGGACAAGGTCATGATTTTTAAAATGGTTTTGGTGTGAACATCTGAAGATGTGACTAGACATACTGGCTTGCTGCAGTGGCCATCAGCAGTCTTCCTCCACACACACCCTGCTGCCCTATTGTCTGCTCCTTACCTACATGTCCTTTCCCTTGTCTGATGCAGTTTAAGTTACTGTTAGGCAGAAAATTACGGGTTTTTTTTCCTTTCCATCTCTCTAGTCTCTGATTAATTTTTACCAGATTAGCAAACCATTAGTGTAGCTTGCATAACATTGTTCTCACTCCTTTTTTCTGCTTGCTTCTCCTAGTAGCTTTTACTTTGCTCCATGATTGCCATGGCAAAAATTGGGTAAAAACATTGGTTTGTGCCTCTTATTATTTCTGTGCATTTATGCCTTGGTGACTCAAAACCTGAGGGGCTAAAAGGGACAGTGCAAGTTACAGGTGTTACTTTGCCTTAACACCTCATTATGAGGAGCAAATGCTTTTGTTGGACCAGAGATTGTTACTGCACAAGTGATAAGAGGGTCTCAGAAAATTAATTCCTCAGTTGCCTCTGATGGCTTCTGTAGGCAAAGTTCACCAAGTCCTTTTCTGTCTGTTTTGCTGAGATGCTGTTCCCAGCAGAGAAGCATTGGATCAGCTTGCCAAGAGAGGTGGCAAAATTACACAACCATTGTGTTGGGATTGCTCTCCTAATTCTGAGTCTGTTCTATGGACCTACTCTCATTCTGAAAATCCTAAAAGCATGGAATGATTTGTGTTGAAAGAGACCTTTAGAGATTATCTAGTCCAAACCCCCTGCCAAGAAAAGAGACCTCTTTTTACTAGATCAGAATACTCAGTCATCTTTATAGCATGTCAGCAACGCTCCTTGTAAGGGAGACATCAGTGTTTGAGATGATGTCTTTAAGGCAAGGTTGGTCATGACTTAGAAGGGTTAGTGTTTTAGGCAGAAAAATTCCCCAGACTTTCTGTTTTACAATATGCAGGGGATTGGAAATAGAGTATTGAGAGTAGGTAACTTCTTGCTTTGAGGTTGAAAAAGAAAATCCTGTACTTTAGATTCCTAGCATGCATGTTCTTTCAAATTAAATTCTAATTTCAAATTTGTCCTTTCAAATTTCTAAGTAGGTGTCTGAGGACAGTGCAAGAGAGGCTGAGGGACAGGTTTGCAGTAGGAGTCAGGGCTTGCTGGGGGTGGGGAGAGTCGCATAAACATATCTAATCAGTTCCCACCAGAGTTTTCAGCCTCTGATGCTTTGTGCAGTTGTGGTCTCATTTTTTGTCATGCACACTTTACTTTTTTGAGGACTGAAATATGTGGTCTAACTGAAATATTTGGACTTAACACTTCATCCCCAAACTGTGTGTCATGTCTTCATCAAAGGGGAGATGAGAATACGTGATGTAATATTTCCTTCTGACCTGCATTTTTGTTAAGACTATAAACGGTTTAGTTTCTTTTGGGTTAGAGATGAAAACTGGTGAAATTATTCATTACACACAATCTCTCCTGACACTCTGTATCTATTCCCAAAAGAAGAGCCATCCGGAAGGCCAAATTTTACTGTCAGCATTACTAACATTCTTTCAGCAGTGAATTTGTGGATTTTCGAGACCAGCTGAAGTATGGAAGGTTGGAAAGGTTGTTAGTTTGAAAACGCAAAGCAGTAGCATCCAGGTACAGTGAGATTCCACCTTCTCTTAGTGAAGGAAAGTCAGCATGGGTGGCATGGTGAAAGGATCATTGCTGTGCTTCTGTAAGTGGACATAGCTTTTCAACCACAGCAGAAATACACCTTCTGAAGCTGACATTATCTGGTTTTTTTTTTTTTAATTTTAACTTTCAACATAAAGGAAAAAGGAGAGAGCTTTTGAAGAAAAAAATGTGTTTTCTTTTTCCAAGAACAAGCGAGAGAAATATGGTGTGTAACTGGTACTGATACACTCACACACTTCTAGGAAAAATCTGTGGGAAAAATAGAGGTATTTCCCAGCTCCTTCAATATTGCAGTACCTGAAGTTTAAAACAGGGAAGAAGTAATGCAAACTTACCACATTGAAAGACTTCTCCATTCCAGAGATGTGCATCATTTCCTCTGATACTGTAGAAGCTCTTAACAAACGAGGAAGCCTAGAACTAACATGGTTTAATTACCTCGATTTTAATATTCCTGGTTTAATTTCCTCAAGTAGTACAGAAAAATGTGAAACTAGCTAGTTTAGAAAAACATGTACACTTATGTAACTGGTGTAAACTTCCCATTTCTGTCATCTGGAAGCGGTGCAATGTTTTTCTCTAATAACAGATTTTTATTTAAAGGTGCAAGCAATTTGGGATCAAAGAAAAAAATTTCATGTATATCTAACTGAAGAAAAATCTTCCATTGCAAATCACATTTTTTTATTTTATAAATATAATTAATAAATATATTTAATTTTTCCTTCTCAGAACTTGGAACAGCAAAAGCAGCCTTTTTTTCTGTATGTAGGAATTTGTGTTCTGAGTCTTTGTCTCTAGCATAATATCAACAACAGCAAAAGAAATACACAGGACAGAGAACAAAAATTTACTGTAGGATCCGAGCTGTGCTTGATTAGAGATCTCCAATAATCCCTTGTCCTGTGTCCTGTGGATGCTTTTGAATGCATCATCTTTGGTGATGGTTATGACTTAAAAGTAGCAGCTGGTGAGATACCCAATATTTTTACGTCATTGTATACTCACAGACTCAAAAGAAAAAACAATTTTTGTGCCCATTTGATAACAATAGGATGTTAAAACCATGACTTGGAATGGATATGCAAGTGCGTGTTAGCTGTTCAGTATTTACAAGGTTGCCTCATTTGTTCAGGACTAGCTTGTATTCTTTAATGCTCCACAGAGTTCAGGCAATCGGTGTTTTCTTTCATAATTTATTAAGAGCATGCCCCCAATGTAACAGGTGTTACCAGTGATGAAACAAATTTTCGAACTGGATTTTAGGAAGAAGATTGATTTATGGTTATAATTATTCCTACTCCCACCCCAGCATCAGCTTTTACACACAGAATTACACAGAATTAACAAGGTTGGAAAACACTGTAGAGATCATCAAGTCCAACCTTTACCTAACTTAACAACCTATCCAACACCAATCTAACATCAAAACCATCTAAACCATGTCACTAAGTTCATCATCCAACCTATCCTTAAATACATCCAGGGATGATGACTCCACAACATTTTAGCAAGGTTTCCAGCCAGGAAGTTGATTTAAATGTTACATGTTCTTGTAAAAGTGAGCAGAACCATTAATTTTACTAATTTAAGATTATTTGCAAGCTGTATTATCTTTTACTTAGTTAAATTTGCTGTTATATTATGAAAATGACTTTGTCTTTTTTATCCTTTCTGTTAGGGATGGAGGATGATGCTGAATTTCATGAACATATCTTTCTGGAAAAACACCTTGAAGGTTTTCCCAAAGAAGGACCTATTCGCCACTTCATGGAACTAGTCATCTGTGGGCTTTCAAAAAACCCATACCTCAGTGTTAAGCAGAAGATTGAACATATTGAGTGGTTTGAGAAGTATTTTGAGGAAAAGAAGGAATATCTTCAAGAGATCTGAGACTTGGGAAAGTGCTTACCCTTGAAATGAAGAATCATTATGTCGCAGTCGATGATTGTTATAATGAAAATACTGTCAGTGCATAGTAATTGTGCGGCCTGAAAGTTGTATTTTAAATAATAAACTGAAGCGTCATACTTTCTTATGTGTGTGTCTGTGTATATGTATATACTTTTGACAACAAAAGAAGGAACTGAAAACAATGGCTTTTTTAGAGTGTGCATTTAAAATTTAGTTTATCAAAATTGTTGTCTTTTAAATTTGAAGACCATATAAAATCTTAGGTCTAATTCCACTTCACACAGCCTTCACAGTTAGCCTGTATCTTGACAGGATTGATCATCTTTCCTGTTCCAGAAAACTTGCAGTGCTTTCATTTTTAAAAACTTCAGATAGAACTCTAATTTTGAAAAGCTGTTACTGAGATAGTAAGGGTTCATTTTGCTAATCTGTTACCCACACTGGTATTTGGATGGTATTAATTCTTTCTCTCCTTCCTTTCACTAATTATTGGTTCATTTTAAAGTTTTTGGTAATGACTAAGTCATTAGAATGGTATGCTCGTTGGTTCATCTGCTCAATGAAAGGCTGTTGTTCTCCTGAGATATGTGCACAGCAGAACACCAGTGAGTTATAGAAAATAATAAAGGAGTGGTCGATATTGGAACAGGTGCCACTGATAATGGCTTTAAACTGTAAGAGAGCAGGTTAAGATTAGATATTAGCAAGAAATTCTTTAATGTGAGGGTGGTGAGACCCTGACACAGGTGGCCCAGAGAAGCGGTGGATGCACCATCCCTGGAAGTGTTAAAGGCCAGAATGAATGGGGCTGGGAGAAACCTGGTCTAGTGAAAGATGTCCCTGCCTGTGGTGGTGGGGTTGGAACTACAGGGTCTCTAAGGTCCCTTTCAACCCAAAACATTCTATGAAGTCTCTCCTGCCATCCATTGTGAAGCTTTTGTCTAACTTTCCATCAGTATTGTTTAAAAAAGGGTCTGGAAGTCAGGTAATCCATAAAGTTCTGTTTCACTACAGCAAGCAGTTTCATGCTTACTATAGTGTTTGGAACTGAGACCTTATCTCCTGCATCTTTAGGGCTAGAAAGAGAACTTAGTATTCCCAGTATGGAGAGTTGGTGCCCCACGATGCCACTGGTGTTTTCTGTCTAGTCCTTCAAAGCTGATGAAGTGACTTCATGTGTTCTAGATAATCCTTTATTAAATGTGTATGGTCCTTTTTGTGTATTAAGCAATTGCAATATATTTGACTTCAGTTATCTTTTGTTACATTTTCATCCAGAAGTACTCACTCATAATCCAAGATTCTGAATGACCATCTTGCTGCTTAACTTTCCAGACTGTTTCCAGCCTTGCATATTGTGTTCTTCCTCGTTCTTTCCAACCATGTTAGCAACTACTGGCCCTATAAATACACTCCTGTCTGTTTCTCACATTTCCTCATAACTCAGCTGGGAAGGAGGATGAATATAGAATTCATTACAGAGTGAAGGTAAAACACTGGCTTCATATGCAGATTGGTTTTAAAATAAGAATTATAAGAAAATGAAAATTAAAGAGTTGGCCTTTTTTCTATGGGTTGGAATATTATTGCTATGTTCCGCTGATCTCCAGGATGTGAGTTTGCCTGTCTGGCAAAGGGAAATACTCAGAATGTGGAAAGGAAAAGCAACTTTTGACTTTCTGGCTGTAAGAACAGCAAGATTCGTGTTCTGCAGGAATTTTTAGAGGCTTCTTGGCTTTGGAATGGAGAGAATGAGAATTATATCAAAATATCTCCATTTGGTACTGTGGTAGTTTGGTTCAGATAGATTTTGGTCCAATGCCCAGATATGTTTTGCTTAAAAAATACCATTCCCAAATTTCTGCCAAACTATAACACACAGCCTGTATTCTGCTGTATTCAAGCCTTTTCTAAAACAAGGTGCAGTAGCTTTGAAGTCAGTGCAGGATTTTAGAAATATTCCTCTGTGTATTTGCATCTAGTCTCTGTTTTGATATGAAAGACAAGATGCTCACAAGCTCGGCTCTTGCTGGAAGAGGTTTAGGAGCAGTAGGACTGTATCAAAGTACTGAATTTCACAGCACCGGGAGTGAGGTGAATCTTGTAGTTTAAATGGATTCATTAGGAGGTCAGTACTTGGGCAAGCTCTTAACAAGAGCTCTTCATGCTTACAATCTTTGGAAAGCTGTAGTAATTCCTACTTAGGTGCTTAAATATAGATTTGAGAGTTAATACTAGGCAACAGGATTTGAATAATCAGACCTAGCTGCACATATGTACGGATGCTTACTGGGACTGTTCAAGGCTTGTTAAGAGAGCCCAAGTGGCAGGGCTTTTATGTGTGTGGGTTTTTTTGGGTATACACTGCTTGGTAGTAGGCTTTACTACCTTTTAAAGCATTGCTTACAGATTAGTCACTTAAAGCATAAATATCCCCCCTTTTCTTTTGAAGCTCAAAGGATAAAAGCTGTCTGCTGGCATTCAGAATGAAGCCAGTGCTGCAGCTATTGATTCCCACTCTGGAGTCATTTGGGCTTTTCTTAGGATGGTTGGTTTTCCCCATCTTGTAACTGATCAGGTAGTATTATGTGATAAGTTAATGGGCTCGGCATTAGGATCTGTCCGAGGCAGAATAGTGTTTCTTGTGTCCTGCACTCTTACATTTCCAGCTTTATGCATCTTGCAATGCACTACTAATGCTGTACCTCCATGACACGCACAGTGGAAAGTTGTCTGGCTTTGGAGGAAGCTGGGGTTGATGTTGCCCTGAGAAGAGCAAGAAGATGGAGCAGACTGACCTGGAGCCATAATTGCAGGGAATGCTGTCCATGTGCGATTTTGGGTGACAGTTTTTCCTCTGTGATGACTACAGTGGATATGTAGCAAAAGGAGAATTTCTTACTGAGTAGAGATGAATGAGCTACTGCAAACTGGAATGCGAAGGCTTAGAGACGCAGCGTTGGAGACAGCTGTAGCTGTTGCTGGCACTGTGAATGGTGGTCATGGCTTCTCCAGCTCGGCTGCTACACCATGAAGAAGTCCTCGTTTCCCCCACTTTCTGTTACATCTGTCCATTTTCCACATGTCTAGTGCTACCACAGTGGTTCCAGAGGGTCTCCAGCCATCTTAGAGGAGATGGAGCATTTGCTTCTGAGCAAGGTATTAATAAGAAGCTGGAGGAACAATTGTATGGTTGGATTGAGAAATTATCTGTGCTTGGATCTCAGGTCCTTGTGTTACACCCCTACCAAGCAATTATGCTCCAGCATTGCTGTGGCCTGTGCCTAACATGGGGCTTGTACTCCTTGAACACTTACCTGAGCACTGGAAAAAAGATGGCAGGGGTTTAATTTAGCCCTTTGGACCTTGCAAAGAAGCTAAAATTAATGGGATGAATACGGAGAAAAATCTTGTGCGTGTCCCAAACTGCAGGCAATTTTTGCTTAAGCCACGTATTTTTAGGTGAAGAGCATTAGAAGAGTCCTGGGGTGCTACTTGGATTAGTTTCTTTCAGCACTTAAAGAGGTAGAAAAATTTCAGCATGAAAATAGCTTGTCATCAGAAACTTGTGCTTTGAGGAGCCTGAAGCATTGCTACATTTATGTAAGAGTGGCTGTGGTATTGCTTTCTGTGCGGATTTAAAAGTAAACAGTCTTGGTTTAGTTGAGTCTGTGAGGATCACTTAACAAAATTATGTTAATGGACAGAGAACAATAACTTCCGAAGTTGCAGGGCCCGGTTTTCACTGTAAACACAGTTGCAGGTGCTTTAGAAAGTCCAGCTGCCACCTAACATGGTGTCCAGTAGGACATGGTGGGGATATAAATCCCACTGCCTAGTGACTGTGCCGTTTTCATTTCATGATCTCCACAAGATGTCAGTGTAGATTTATTGGATTAGATATAAGAATCCTTGTGCTGTTCCCTCCAGCAGATTAAAGCAAGAACTGTTTTAGAGCTGCACAATAGGTTTGATTGTGCTCTGGAATGTGTTGCCTGTGGAGGAGCGAGGTGGTGAATGTTGGCGTCCAAAGAGGAGTGTGAGTGAAACAGCTCCTGGCTAAAACATGCAATGCTTTGCTTATATCAGGGTGCCCTTATCCCCTTGGGAACAAGATCCACGTGCATTTGTGTGCTCTATGCTTCACTCAGAGAAAAGCTGGAAGCCTGAATTAAGTCTAGAAGGGCCAGCCTGGGTGGCAGGAAGGATGTGAAGTTAGGTGGGTCAAGTCGTATATTTGAGAAGCTGGCATGTGTTATCCAAAGGTTTCTTGGTTTCTTTACATACAAAAAGTGGTCTTGCAATGTCAAATGAGATGTGATCCTCCAAAGATAATGGACATAGCATCCAGGCTTTATCTTTTAGCTCTTTTGCATAGCAGTCCCTGTCTGTCAGAGAAACTTTTTAATGCCTGTCGAGGTAGATTGAGATGGATGTTTTTCCATGGAAGAAGATTCTCTGAAGTGATGGTAGTGAGCAGTTTTGGTGGAGATGCTGACGACAGAGCAGGTATAGCCACGTGTGGGAGAGTTTCCCCAGCCAGGCTGGGCTTCTGCTTCTCCGTGCCCCTGCGTTGCCCAGCCTTTGCTGGGACTATCCTGCCCTGAGCACTACTGAGGTTGCCCATGGCTAACAGCTCCCAGCTGCTGCGACCACGCCAAGGAAAAGAGGCAGCATGGCCAGCAGTCATAGGGATGTTTCAGAGCCAGGCTTCCTCTTTTCTCCCTTGCAGCCCACGGTATTTATTCCACTTTCCGAATAAGAGCCAAATGCAATGCAGACCCTCTCCTTGCAGCTGGGGCTGCGGCCCTGGCTTGGCGTGGGTGGCCCCGCTCCCACCCCTGTGCTCGGGAGCCGCGGGAGCCGCCGAGCGATGATTCATTTGCGGTCCCGGGCACTGCACCCTGTCACCCGCGAGGGAGGCAGGGAACGAAAGGTGACGGTATTTGTCATCGGTGGCAGAAATAGCCACGTTTCAGATTTCACTGGGGAAGTGGAGAAGCAGGGAGGGACATCAAGACTAGTGTGGTGCTCAGCCCCGTTCCCAGGCTGCCTCGGAGCCAGGTCGGGTGGAAAGCATTTGCCCACCTAAATTTGAGGATCTGAACCACTCCTAGCATTTGCATTGTGCAGTTCAGGTAGAGATGGGGATACAAACTTCCTCTCGCCTTGCTGTGTCATCTCAGCTCACCCTGGGGACAGCTAAGATGACTTTCTGGGGTCAAGGGATTCCCGTGTTTTCCTGCCCTCCATGCCACAGCTCCTGGACTCCACTTCACTGGTGGCCACACTGGAGAATTATTCTTATTTTCTTGCTGGCTATGGGATTTTGCCTGTTCAAAGGCTGGATGGACTCTGCCTGCTGCTTGCCCCTGGCATGGGCCAGTGGCAGGGATGTTCTCCTGGGATGCCCAGGATCCCCTGTAGTGCCGGGCAGTTTTCAAAAATGGGGTAATCTTATTTTTAGGGACAGTTTTTATACAGAATGGATTCTATTGCTCAGCACATCCTAGCCATATTTGATATGGGGAAAGGCGCAAACAGAACAGCCACTGAGATTTATAAGGGCAAAGCTGTGATGATGTTCCTCGGGTTAGTGATTACCCTCTGAAATCAATGGGATTGCTCAAACAAGTTGACATTTTGAATCTAAGCCTTTACTGTGAACTCACCCTAAGCCTACCTTGTGAGGAAATGTTTGCTTAGTGCTTTCCAAGGGGAAAAACGGAACTAGAGGCACATACCAACAGCTGCTCCGAAAAATCTCCCAGTCTCTTAGACCAGGACTTTTTTCATTTTATATATATATATATTAGATATGACAGTAGCAAGTGCAAAATTATTTTAAAATGGATTTAAATTATTTTAAAAGATGGATTTGAAAACCACACAAGTTATAAGACAGAAAGAAAATAAAGGGAAAAGGTGGAAAATAACACATAAGGCATATTTCAAATTTAGCCTAATTTTAAGATGAAAATGAACATTTCTGCAGTGGTGCTCTCAATGCAATCAGCTCAAAAGGCCCTGTTATCACGGAGTTTAATACCCTGGGAAACACTGTTTTAGTGAAATTATTAAAAGTTAATTTCCCCCCCTTTCTTCTGAAAGCAACTTGATATTTTTTGAAAAGGGTTGTTTTAGGACAGTCACAAGATATACAGACCTCAGTGTGGCAGTGCTATATCAGATTGGCAGTGATACTGATCAGCGATATCCAGACATGGATTGTACTGCTATCATGAGGGTGTAAATCCGAGTTTCCGATTGCTTCAAAATCAGAAGCAGCTGCCAGGCACATGAAAGGCTGCTTGCCTCAATTCAGGGCTGCAGTCAAACTGGTTCCTCTGTCATTGCAGGCTGTGTGATTTACTAACAAGAGTGGCAGAGAGGGATGAAAGCTGCCTAAAGCTACTCAAGGCACCACCATGACTGGTGGGGCTGCTGTGGGTCCTGCCAAGCAGCAGTGGGGAGGAGTGCTGCAGTGCTCTGCAGAGGACAAGCATTCATTTGCCTCTCTCCCAGACCTCACACAACCCCTGCTCCTTGGTTAGTGCATTCTGCAGATGTTTTAAAAGTGCCTGCTAAGCTTCCCTGCTGTGGGGGCTGCCCAGCTTCTATCCTCCCCATCTGTATAGAAAAGACCTAATCTGATAGGTGCAAATGTGAAAAATGAAGCTAAGGCTCTTTTCCCTATCTAGTATTTTTTAAAAATTGTGAAACAAGCCTGGTTGTTTTTCCAGGCGCCTGCCATGTCTCTTCTGCTTGCCTAGAGCCCAGTGCTGCTGTTTGTCACCCGCTCACAGAAGCCGTGGAGGCCTGACCCTGTGTGTTGGCTTCCACAGGAATTTTGCTGCTGATGTTATTGCTTCCAGCATCAATTCCCATGTGAAATAAAACAAGTACCCTTGTTCATAAAGTCGGACCGAGGCCTCCTTGTGATCAGGTCCATACTGGAGGAGACCTTGGGGCTCTGCATCTGACAAGGAGAGATGTTGGAGGGGATGTACCTTCTTTCAGGATGCATTGATTTCCTGAGTGCGTGTGTACCATGTAATGTGTAGGTTTGGTGTGAGCCTAACCGACACACCCAAGGCAGTTTTTTTGCAAGATGATGATAATAAGACTGACCAAAACTGTAGCTAAGACACTCAGCATTGACACTTTGCCTCTGTGAACCAAGAGGCTGGGAATGGCTGGCTTTCTAAAATCTCACCTGTGCTGTGTTCTATAGTGGGTCATTTTTTTCATGGAGAAGTGATGTCTAAGAGGGGAAGGGAGCAGGTCTTGTGCACTGGAGAGCAAAGGAAGTGGACTTGGGTTGGCTGATGCTTGGCCCGCAGCCCCCAAGCCACGGCATACCGAGCTGCACTCCCATTGACTCAGAGGTGTAGCTCTTGCAGCTCCTTGAGTCTAGAATTTCACAGAATTCCAAGAGAAACATAGGTTTCTGTCTCAGCAGTATTATTCAAAATTTGAATTAGACTATGTAAGGCTTGTTCCCAATTCTCCATGGATGTTGACATTAACTTATTCTTTGTCTCTTCTGCAGCACATCCTCCAAATGGGTGTTCAATCAGAATCCAAGGTAGGAATTAGACACACTTTACCCATCTTATCACCACCACTGGAGTATTTCAACCATACTGCTGTGCAGGGAGTAGGATTCTGCAACCCTCCCTGAGCCATCCCCACATCTCCTTCAGTTGGCAAAGCACTGTGGTGGTAATGGCAGCAGACCTGGGCATAGCTAAGGACGCCAAAGCTGGAGCTAGTGCCTGATCCGGAGGCTATGGGGGACCAACTTGTTCTTCTTTGGCATACCTAGTGCCTTTAGACCCAGCAGCATCACTTCTGCCCATCACCAAGAACTGAGGGATAAGTGCTGCAGCTTTCCCTCTCACTCAGCCCTGGGAGACACACTGGAACCTGTTAATCAGATCTTCTCCCTTTTCTCAGCAGGTAGAAACGGGAAAGGAAAAAACTTCATCCTTCCTCTCCTGGCTGCAATGGGAAAGAGAAGTTGTATTTACTTTCCACTGCCTCATAGCTGGAAGGAGGAGGAGAAAAGAGAATGTGGAAAAGCAGAAAGGAGGGGCTTAGGGCATGGAGATGCCTATCAATGACCACACTGGGGTTGGCTGAAACCTGAAATGGGCACACAAGGTGTGCAGTCTGCAGTGTGGCAGCCCCACTTGTAGACAAAGCATTTACTGAGTCATACAGTAACAGTACAGGGCAAACTGGGAAGGCAACTCAGAGAAAAATCTGTCCCATCTGTGGTTGTGTCAGGGGTGTTGCTCGATGTTATTTATAACATTTAATTATTATTATTTTTACTTGTCCCAGTTCTTCCCAGACAGAGAAGGTCACTCAAGCCATTGCTCAGGAAAGAAAATGGTGTTAGACTGGTAAAATAGAGCTAAATTCTTGTGGGTTAATTTTTTGTTTGTTTTCATTATTTTGCCATTCTCACTTTGCTGAACACTGAGATTTCCTACACGCCTCACCTGAATGACAGTTAAGCATGGCATTTAAAAAGGCAAGAAAGGGTGGAGCGACACCGAGATATGGAGGTGAGTCTGTGTTAATGCTTGGCAAATAAAAAAAAGAAATACTAAAACAATTTATTGGCAACAAGCGTCAGGGATATGTGATGGGGTTGTGTGTGCTGGGGCTATGGGAGGGGGCAGCAGCCGGGTGAAGGGGAATTGGCAGAGGGAGCACAGCCCCTGCTACCCCTGCCTGTTTCTGTGTGATGCCCGGCGTGGGGTGAGAGCCTTTTGGAGAAGGAAAACAGCCCTTCCATCCGGACTGAATGGGTTTAGACACCAAGCAGGACATGCTGGTCCTGGAGGGGGTCACTGTGGCAGCAGGTCTGGAAGCAGCTCTAGGGTTGTGGCCGTGGCTTGCCTTTGTGGTGTGTGGGAATGGTCACAGGCACCTAAAGACCACTCTATGTGCGTCTGACTGGTGCATGGACTGAGGTTGTCAGCCTCATGTACCCAAGCTGGGAGGAGTTGTTACTGCTGCAGGATGCAGGATTAGGCATAACATGGGAAGAAATTAAAATCCTGTGGCAAGTTCCCCCTACTTTCATTGCTCTGCCTCTAGTTAAAAAGAAGAAGTTAAGGGGCTTGGGTGCTTCCTCAAGCACCCACCTTGGGCTGCGGGCTCCAAACCTACCCTGTTTGGATTATAAACTCCCTACTTTGCTGTGGTCCAGTGTAACTGTGGTGTGGGATGAACAGTGCCTCTTCTGCCCTGGCAGTGTGACCCTGCCCAGGAGTAAATGACTGTGGTTGCTGTCAAGTAAATGCAATAAAATATTTAATGTTGCTGTTAACACACCTCTCCTCACTCTGATTGTCATAATTAGGCCAGATACAGCAGCTACTAATTTAAGTAGTTTCTGTGGCTCCCTCAGACAGTTTTTTAGCAGCAGTCCCTGATGTTAATAGGGCTATGGAAAGCCATTGACCTTTTCTGAACCGTTTGCTAGACCTGCTCACCTCAACAGTGACACATGATTTTACTCCACAGAAGCCAAATGTAACAAATCAACAAATAACTCATGGTATCCGATAATCCAAGTGACGTAGGTGATTAATTGCCTAGAAACTTACAGGAAGACACTCTCATACTGGGTTTTTGGAGGTGAAAAATGAGCTGTATCAGGGTGCATGGTCCGACCTTTTGCAGGAATGGAGATAAAGATTTGAATACAAGATATTCAGGGCTAAGTTGGTTCAAAGGTCCCTGACAAGGGTTTGTCTCTGGAATGAATATGCAATCCTTCCCATGGATGTCTACATGGAGACAACTGAGTTACACTAAAAAGTTTGCTGGAGTGTAAGGCTATGCTTGCCGTCCCATTCCACCCTAGAGCTCCTGAATCTCCCATGTGAACAAGACCCATCATTTGTGTATCATGAAGTCAAAGTGATGCTACATGACCCTCCAATCTGATGTAATGTGCAGTGCAAACTGGGTAGTTTATTAATTTAATTTAGAGTGTCTTTTTTTTTTTCCCTTCTTTCAGGAAAAAACAAGCAAACAAACCAAAAATTTGTGACTTAATGTTTTCCAGCAACAGAGAATCCACAGCATCACTGAGTAAATTGTTGCAGTGGTTAATTATGCTGATGAAGTCAATGGAGTTACTGTAAACTGAAGTTATACCAGTGTGACTGAATAAAAAGTTTGGCCTAGTTACCCGAAAGGAACAGCACTTTGAAGTCTCTGTATGTCTTTAAATAAAATTATTCTCCAGCGGAAGATGTGGAAATGCAAGAATTTTCATCTAAAGCATACTACAGCAGTCAATTGGTCTCCAGTATACTGCTGGAACATTAATGCCAAATCCAAGTTGCACCCATGCTTAAGACAGTTAATTGGACTTATTTTATACATCAGTCTGTCTGTTGTCGTTAGGACTATATTGCTGCTGGCTGTGATAACATTTTTATCTGTTAACTTCCAAGCTGCTGTGAGTAACACCAACTACTCATGAAATGAGTCAGCTAACTTTCCTTTTAACTGTTTGTTCTGCTCCCTGAAGGTGTTACGAATGTGGTGGTATGACAAGCTGGTCAACGCTCATTCCTTTAAAACCTCTGTATCAATTTTATTGTCATGATAGGCTTTCTAAAAATGGGTTAAGTGTTTGCAGCAGCTGGACAAGAAACATTTGTCACTTTAGTGCAAAGACCTGAGTGAAAACAGTGTTTTGATTTATTTAAAAAGCATCTTATGATGGAAACTGGTGATACAACATACAGGCTTTTTCTCCCACAGGAACAATTCTTACAGGCTATCTGAATTATCCGGAAACTGCCAAGGCAGATTTATACTTAAACTGGATTATAAGAAAATATACTGCAAATCACAGCAACAAATCATTACTAATCACAATCAATTGGAGAGATTAAAGCTCTGAAATCTCTCCCGACGTTGTGTTAATAAGTGTGAAATTGCATGCAAATGGCATTGCAGTTCTTAGCCCCAGACAAACATTGGGCCTCTCATCCCCCCTGTCTTCCAGTGTGTTGGAAGGTTTTCCCTGGAGACAATGTTCTGATAAATGGCTTTTCCATCCTGGATGAAATTTCCATGAGAGGACTGAAGACCTTTGTCCCAGAGAAACAAGAAACACTGTCGTTTGTTACACCCTAAAAAGATTTTAACTCCTATAGATTAGTCACACCCCTACTCAGGTAAAATATTTTCAGACTAGCTAACTTATTTTTTCACATGAGAAATGTCTGTGGTCTTCTTCTTAACTTCCTGTGCTTAACTGCTGGTGCTATGGTTGCTATACACAGCAAAGAAGCTACACTTGCCCATCCCAGATGTGAACAGGTATCTTAAGCATATTTTTATCTTCTTTTTCCATACATCACATAAATATTTTGAAGAGTATGAAATCTCTTGGACTATGTTTGTTCAGTGTTTCAACAACGTCCTATGAAAATGCTCACAAAGCATAATTCTTCTTTCTAGTTCACGATATTTTACTTGTTTATCAACTCAATCTTTGCTTCATGCTGATTGTAAGAGCCATAAGACCATGGCACTGAAATGCAACATTTCCAGAGGTGACTTGCTCTCTTTCCTGGGACTGGAAAGTGATGGATGATTCCAAGTATGTTGTTGACATATGATGCTGGCAGCATCTTAGGAAGGCCCCATAAAATGTAATCCTTAATCCTTCTCCTTGGGAGCCCAGAAAGACTTATGTAGTTGATGGGATGTGAGAGAATTTGAGCCCTTCAAAGACAGATCATGACCTCGTCGATGCCTACTGTGCTGGTGTGAACTCGGCCTGCACAATATAAGCCTTTTATAATGTCCCTGTGTTTTATCCTTATCCAAACCAGCCAAAACAAACAGAAAAAAGATCCCAGATGACCCGTCACTCACTTGTCCATGCTGCTCCTGGGACAAATATGAATGTCTGCCACCCAACCTATGTGGGAGGCAGATGTGCCTACAGACATTAGTTTGTCATGTACTGGAACCCTTCCCCATGTACACCCACTTCATATGCTTTTTTTCCTGTTTAGAGGAGAGATTATATCAGGCCATAAACACCCCTGTAGCAAGACAGCTTTGTGTGACTCTCCTCTGTGTGGCAGAGGTGATGGTGAGGATGCTCAGTGTAAGGAAACCTGTGCACCCTAGGAGCTGTCCTCCAGACTGCTCTGCTGCTAAACGCCCTTTTGAGGTCCCCTCCTCCAGCCACTGTACTGCAGTAAAGGGTATTCTTCAGCACTGAGAGCACCATCAGCTCTGGCGCGGCTTGGAGCTGCTCGAAGAGGCATTGCTGGGAAGATGTCAACATTTGCTTTAAGATGTTCCCATATCCCAGCACAGCATGGATGTACTTCAAAGGCCGGGGGGAGGTGACCCAGATTTGGTGCATCGCATCTCCCCAAAGGGTGTTGCAGCAATTCTTCATGCAATTGCTTCCTAGTGACAGGAAGGAGGTTAGGTGTGCTTAATGAAGAGTGGCTTTAGCTTCACTGGGAGCCCCTGTGTGGGAGGATCGTTCTGCTGTGAGTCAGTGCTGTAGGTGGGCTCACCCTGCTCTTCCAGATGGCCAGTGGCTCCAGGTGCTGATACAGGACCCCTCCTCTGGCTCTGGGCAAAAGTCGCCTGAAGTATCTCATTGCTGGTGGTGCTGGTGTTGGTGAAGGAGTTGATGAGCTGGACTGATAGTTGTGATTTCTGTAGAAAAATGGTTAAGAAAACAATCAAGGAGGAAGAAACTAGTGAGAGGGAAAAAAAGAACCTATAGTGCTGCCTCTCCATGTTGCCCTGCCTCACCATCGCTCTTTGCCTTGCCTCTACTTCTGATATGAAATCAGTGTTCTCTGCTGGTAGGTAAAGTGAGCCCCGCAGAAGAGCGGCTGATGAAAACAAGTCACTGTTGTACTAACAGGTTAACAGGAGAAATCTGAAGAGAGGGGAAACCTACCTTACCCTCTAGTACCAATACCAGCTGACTCCATCTGCAGTTCTTCCAAACAAGAATATTCTGATATTCTAAAGGCCATTGGTAATTCTGACTATAATCCATGCAGACTTTAAAGTTGTAGTCAATCTTCTCTCCCTCTCCTCTGACACCAACCCATCTTCATTCAATATACTAATTTTTAAGTTGCTATTAAGTCTACAACAACAGTGTAGCATTTTAAAGTAAATTCAATAGCAGAGGTTGAACAACACTCACAGATTGCTAATTTATGTAGCTTTTATCAAAATGAAGGACAAATATGGCTTCAAATCATAGAATCATAGGTTTGGGTTGGAAGGAACCTCAATGATCTCTTAAACTCATAGCCGAATATAAATTGGTATGTTTGATAATACTGTGCAATAATAATGATGGTATAAATAAAGTATTGTTATTAGTCTTTTATTATAGGTCAAGGGAGGTGATTCTGCCCCTCTACCCCGCTCTCATTCGAGACTCTGTGTAGAGTACTGTGTCCAGGTCTGGCTCCTTAGAACAAGTATGATGTGGATCTGTTGGAAGAGGGCCACAAAGATGATCAGAGCAGGAGCATCTTGCCAGTAAAGACCTGCTGAGAGAGTTAGAGTTGTTCAACCTAGAGAAGTCAAGGCTCCAGGGAGACCTTATAGCTGCCTTCCAGTACCTAAAGAGGGCTACAACAGAGCTGGAGAGGGACATTTGGAAAGGGCATGTAGTGGTAGGACAACAGGCAGTGGCTTTAAAATGAAAGAAGGTAGATCTGGATTAGATATTAGGAAGAAATTCTTTACTGTGAGGATGGTGAGGCACTGGAACAAGTTATCCAGAGAAGTTGTGGATGCCTTATCCTTGTCAGTGTTCCAGACCAGGTTGGATAGGGTTTAGAGCAACCTAATCAAGTGATTGGGATTGGAAACAGACATTCTCTAAGGTCCCCTTCCAACTCAGGCCATTCCATGATTCTATGAAGTCAAAACAGAGGACCACTCAGCTCTTTTGTCTCTCAACACAGACTTTGGATAACTGCATTTTCTCTGCCTGTTTTTCTTCCTCAACTACAAGTGGAAGTAAAGGTGATTGGCAAGGACCAAAACTGTAAGTTTTAGATGTCTGAGTCATGGCAGGTGAATCTTACCCACATGTTGAACTGCTAAATGAAGCCACACGCAGGTTCTTAAATGCCTGTCTCCCCAGAAACCTTGGACAGCAGAAAAAGGACTTGAAAGCAGCTCTACCACCTTATGACTGGGAAGATTGCAGGTACTTTCCCCTTTGCCTGGAGATATTGTTAGAAGGCAGCAGAAGCCCATTTTACTGCCGTAGCAAGTTAATTAACTCTATTTTCCCCCAACTTAGCTGAGCAAAGGATTTATGTAAGCCACATACGCTATATTGTGAATCAGAGCTTCTCTCCCACATTCTTGCTGTGCCCGCAGTGATATGGCTAACAAAAGCTGTTGTCTTCTGAAAAGGAAAATCATACTTCTGAAATATTTCCAACGGCCAGCGTTGCTCTTCTGATTTCCAACTAAATTCACTGCATTAGTAGAAATCCCCGTCACAAATCGTATGCAACCCCCACCAAGCCCTTGTGAATCATCCTCAAGGGAACAACGTGATGCTGCTACCGTGCTGAGTGTAGCAGCTGCCGGGCTGCTCTCCTTGTCTGCTGCAAGATGATGCCCAACATGAGTATTCAGCATTTTTTTATGGGTCGTTAACATGACTTTCAAGAATTTTTGGCCCTTTTTTCACCCCAGTTGATTCGAACAAGATATCCCACCATGGTTTTGCAAAAGAAGTTTCCAGAAACTTTTTCACAGCAGGGTTGCCTATGACAAGAAGTGTAAAAAGTCTTTGTAAATCAGGGAACTTATTCTGTGGTGCAATCTGTGCAGGAAAAAGTTCACCCGCCACTTTTTTTGCTTGGCTCTGCCAGTGCAGATTCCACATCTTGAAGCTTCGACTCCTGCAAAGCACTCTCAAAATATTTGTCACAGCCTGCTTTTGCTTGAAACCTACAGAGCAGAGCAAGCTGTGCAACACAGCATGCCAGCATGTTTGTGAAAAATCCCTTCTGGATGCCTGTCACTGCTCTGCTTAGCACTTTGCACTCTAGCCATTTTCTTGACCTTGTGTTTACCTCCATGGCACTTACCCACTTCCTTGCTCAGCTGCAGATCTTGTTGGCTGGCTCAGACATTGCTGCACACACAGCAATCTGTCAGCTAGACCATAACCCCACTGAGGAAGAGATATGCTGATTTCATCTGACATTGGCACATGGATTTGATTAAAATAACAAAGAATCTATTGATACAGGTGCATTTGAAGACCTGTTAGCACAACTTCACAGATGTTGCTGAAATAGATGGGGTTTTTGTCAATGTAAGAAAATCTTGTGTTTGATCATGGGCAAGGAGTACTACCCATGGTGTAACAGTGATGTTGGGGACGGAGAATTATGTAACTGATGTGCTAGTGACCCACATCTGATGTTTTGCAAATCACCCATCTGCCTTCTGAACTACTCTGGCTCCTGATTTCACACCACCAGGAACCACTGAGACTCCTTTCTCACCTGCAGCCAGATCAAGCTGAAGACCAAATAGGGGATGAAAGTGATCTTGGTGACTGCTTCTGTAGGGACTTTCCTCTGGGCTGTGTTGGGCCACAAAGCACTGTCTTGCTTCTGGACAGACAAGAATTGAAGTGAAACATTATAATGCAAACCTGTAATGTGGCAAAACTGCAAGAGGACAAAGACGTATTTCTGAAGACTTGTCAGAAAAGCAAATGAAACTGAGAGCTCTTTTGGTGAGTCCAGGATATTTGGTCATCACTGTCTGCAAAATATGACTCCAAATAATCAGTCAGCTGCTGAGAAATTCAATGTGCACAGCAGTGAGTTTTACAATTTCCCTGCTCAGCTACCAGATTTCAGTAGATTTTCAGGAACGTGATGACATAGTTTTGGCCTTCTTTTTTCTCTTTCTTGTCTTCTTTTTGTATCCTTCCCACCCTTCAGATGACAGAACACCGCCTTCTTCACTCTTTCTCCCTCTCTTCACCATTGTGGTTGAAGTTGGTGCCCTGGAGGGGTCTGAATGATGTAGGTGCTAACACTGTAAGACAGGAGGTGTAAAATGCAGTTATTGTCCTTTGGTGAGTCTCTAGGGTGACAAAGCTGGAGACTGTTGGTGGTAAACCAAGCCATCTCCCAGCCTTGGGCTTCTGCCTCTGTAGTTTCCCTCTCCACAGCCTTGGTGCTCTGGAGACAGTAAGTCCTTTCCTCACCTCTGTGCTTTTCAGCAGGCTGAGGCATGGAGGCTTACTGGTTTGGGGAACTGACTTTGAATGGGTTACACGCTGCTGTGCAGAATTTTGGGTGTTGCTCTGGAGGAGGTTGTACATCTGCTTCACACTGGTTGCTCCTCTGCTAATAGGGGCTTGAGGAGGAAGGGTCTAGACAGCGTCAGACTGATGACTGCATTTGCACTCCTGATTTAGTTCCAATGTTAAAAAAACCCCCTCTCATTAGATTCACATGATGAAGCAGACAAAGAAAGTATCTATTTATGGAGAAAAATCCACAGAGGACTCTAAGGAAAATCCACAGAGACACGGGTTGCTGCTGTTTGTCTGAATGGCGCCTCCTGACATCACGAGTGGCTGGAAAGGCTTGTTCAGGAACAACGGAGAAAGCAGCTGTGCCTGGCTGTGTTAAAGCCTTAACACTTTCAGCATCTAGAATTATAACTCTTGTTTTTTATCAAAGAAGTCTTATTTTGCAGGAAGTTTGATATGTAGAGAGGGTAATGCTTTTTGAGGCTTGTGAGAAAAGTGTGCTTCTTGCTTGTTTGCAAAGTGACCACACCACAGATATTTTTATAGAGAGTAGGACGAGATGTATAAGTAAAAGAAAGAGAAAAGGCTTCACTAAAAAAAAACAAACTTATAGGAAGATATCAATTGAAAGGAAAAAACATCTGACAGGTCTAGAAAATAAATAGGGAGTTCTGTTTTTCTATACAAAATTTCATGTAATGTAACAATGCAGTTCTACAACAAAACTATGAAAGGTTTATGTTTTTAGCAAACCCATATATGTTAAGGAATTCTTTAGAATTCTGTTTTGTCCCTTGTCCATTTTATTTTGACTCTTGAGTTCTTCAAGTGTGTATCCAAACACTCAGTGGCCATCACTGCTGGCTACTCCTGGGTAGATGGCTTGTAAGAATTGCTGAGGGTGCCTTGGCATTTACTCAGGTGGCTCAGGGAGAGAGAACATGTGGGTGCCTGATACCACTTCATCAAGAGCTGTCAGGCCCTGGCATCCCTGAGCCTGTCAGTCAATGTGTTGTGCCTGGCTGCTCAGGATGGAGCACTATTGGGCAAGGACTCCTTCATCAACTCCAGATCTTGCATCTTTTTGCAACACTGCCTGACTTTGCTGGACACACCACAGGGAATCATATCCTGGGATGCTTACCCTAGACTTGTGAATGCTGCAGGGCAATGTCATCCATGCCCCAAGATTAAAGAGAAAGGAAATGCTGACTGGCTCATGCATGGCAGAAAACAAGGCACAGAACCAGCTTTCCAGCACACAGTTGACTATATAAACTTTACTGCAGTGTAGACTTTGGAGAAGAAAAATTACTTCTGACTGCATCAAGGGCAGAAGCTCTGGATCCATGCACCCATTAAATCTCCACAAAAACACCGTGGTGCAGATGTTAATGTGGCCTAGGTGAGACCTGCTCTGGACACCTGTGGAGGTTGCCCATTGTCCCTTAGAGGCACAGCTCTTTCTTAATACACTGACTATTTCTTT
>VXBA01005459.1:106930-305066 GCA_013399895.1 Serilophus lunatus
CGGGGACAGAGGCAAACAGGGATGGGGAAAGAGCGGAGGCAGAACAAGGGTTTCAGAAATACCGTGTGATTAATGAGTAAGCCGCAGTATTTGTCCCGATGGCTTTGTTAAACTTGGGTTGCGGGAGCGTCTTTCTCGTGTTCCGTGGTGAGACGGAGCTCCCTGTCTCCCTCCCGCAGCGCAGTCCCTGCCGTCCCAGCAGACTGGTGGGAACAACCTGTTGGCCCGCGGGATTTGTGCTCAGCCCCGCGCCGGCCGGAGCCGAGCAGCCGGTGCTGCCCAGGGCCAGGCGGTGAGGCCGGCTGCGGCGCTGCCAGCCGCAAGTCACGGCGGACCCGTTCGCCAGGTCTCGGGTGGCCCCGTGGGCACCGGCTGCCCCCCAGAAGTTGGGGGCGCGAGCCGAGAGAAGCTTCGCGTGGGGCTGTGTGGCTGCCGGGGCAGCGCCAAGCCCGTGGTACCCTTCAGCTTTGCATCCCCGTGGGTGATAAAGGCTTAAAGCTGCTGTGAACGAATCCTCTCCTTCTGAGGCCTCTGTCGAGAAAGTGTGACCCACCCGTGCCCCTGTGTGTGGCGGAGGCAACGCCGGATTTAGTGACATTGTTGCATGAAAGCATTGTCAGATCGCGCTTTTGCCGTCTGCGTACGAGCAGAGCCTCCTCCGCCCTGTGAAGGATTAAACGATGGCAGTAAATGCAGGAGGTGCACGCACCCAGCGCGGCATCGGGGCGTTCTGGTGTGTTCGTGACTTAGTTCCAGTTGGGGCCAACCAAACTCTTTGCTTTGCTTTCTATTGTTTGTATTGTCCGCCTTTTTAAAAAAGAAAGTGTCAGCTCAGTTCATGTGTTTATTTTTTAATTGTGTCGCTAGGAATGTTTGTTACATCCGATTTTTGTAGGTTCCTGTTTTCTTCAGAGGTAAGCAATGTCTTGCTAAGGAAATGCAGATTAATCTGTAACTCATTTTTAGCTGAAGGCTTTTAAGGCTTTTAAAAGTAGTATGTTAGTTTCTATTGATGTGTTTGACTAAAAAATTTTGAAGGATAATTGCCTGAAGACATCTGTCACGAAAAACTTTAATAGGAGTGAAGTGATTGATAGCCGACAACTTTTAAATAAGGTAACTTGTCACTTGAAAATGCAGGGTTTTTTCAGAGTTGTATTTTAGTCTCCTTAAGTGCCTTTTCACAATGAGTAGAAGAGAACTAAAAGCCAAACAGACCAAAATAAAAGAACTCCCAAATTCAAGCGAGCAAATAAGAAACACTGATAGCTCTGTAACTTATTAGGCACTTCCTATTTTCTTGCTGCTCATCCTGTGGTGCTTCACTAAGGAAGAAGTCTTGCATACCTCCCTCTGACAGATAGACCTCTTCCTATGCCCACATACCTCTGCTATGATAAGGAGAGCTGTTGCTGGTATGTTTTTTGGCTGTGGTACCCTGTGGTAGAGTGCAGTTCGTATCCTGCTGGCAGGTAAATACAAATGTGTTCTCCTTCCATAATTAAGTAGTCCCTGTGTTATACATTGAAGTCATGTTGTCCTCATCCCTGCCTTTGACCGCATCACTGCCAGGCTGCACTGAAAGTTACGTGCTTGCAGATTTTACCATTTCAGCCAAGTAAATGTGGCGTTTCTTGAACACACTTTCAAGTTTAGTTGTCAGCAGCCACGGGGAGTTAATGCTATAACTGATCTGGTTGAGGCGTGCAGCCCCGTTTGCTGTGTTTATCACCATTTTTCTACAACTCAGCTTCAGTAAGCATTAGTTTTATTTTTTGAGTTTGTGGGCTATTGGTTTGCTCATGGTCTGGGGACCTGCTGTGGGTGCAGGTGTAGGGTTGGGAGCAAAGCCCGAGTCAGTCACGGGCCCTGCAGAGGAGGAACATCACTCCAGAGATGAGCACAGATTAGCGACCGACTTTTCTGCTGACAGAGGGAGCGCGGGTTCGCGTTAGAGCCTGGCACTGACTTAAAGCTGGGAGTGCATTGTGCACTGCTGTGACGCAGTCTAAGAAAGAGGGAGATTTTTTTTTTTTTTATTCTTAAACTTCCAGACACTTTGTCTTCTCGAGGTTTGCATATTTATAAGTGCAATAAGGCACCTTTCAAATTATACTCAAAACGTATGAAACACACAGAAACTCAAAAAGAACGTGTGCTTTCTGTGTATTTGCAAGGCTGCGTTTTTCTCACCTGGACGATGAGAGCTAACTACTTAATACTTGTAAATATGTACTGCACTGATTTAATCCCTGATGTTGAGCTGCTTTTTCATTTTTCACCGAATAAAGAAGTTCAAAAGTGTCAACATCATCTGTTAGGAGCTTGAAATACCATTCAGGTTCTTCTGAATAAAAACATTAAAATAAAAATGGCATTTTAAATAAGGGTAGAAACCAAAGGTATTAACATAAAATTATTAGTAGCTTATTTAAGTTGGTAAAATTGTTCTCAGTTATATTTCCAAAGTAGTGTATCCCAGACTTTCTTGTCGCAAACTCTGCCTTATAAACAAACCTCCTGTTGAACTCTTGAAGGAGCAAAGTCCCCGAGAGCCCCTGTGGTGTGGCTGCCTTGAATGAAGCACTTGAGATGTGCTCTGCCAGACCTGCTGCATTGTTGGTTGTGAATGAGTGCTGATAGTGACCAGTGTTGCTCAGAGAAAGCCCAAGCAAGAACAAGATCTGTTTCAGAGATAACAAAGAAATTGTGAAAGTTGCATGGAAGAATGAAACTTTTCTCACAGTACTAGTCAAGTGAAAGCAGTATTTTTCCTTACCTGTGGTAGTGGGAGACACAGGGCTTAAGACAGAAGAGAGTGCAGGTGCAGATAACTTTTTTCCTTTACTCAAATCTGGTAGCTTTTTGGCTAATCATCATATATAAAATATAAAACATCTCTGTGATGTGCATATTTCATGATATTGCTTTATGACAAGTGTGGATTGGCAACTGTAAAGGAGCTGTCAGAGTTAAATCTTCCTTGAATGGTGTCCTCCTTTTAGTCTGCCTTTGAAAATGGGTTTGAATAAAAACCTAAAACTTTTCTTGAGCAGAAAACATGGAGTTTTGGTATCATTCATCTGGAGGTGGATGTTGTTGGTTTTTCACAGGGGCAGATGTTAAGGTCACATGGGCATTTAGATCTCCTCAACTTTTTGTCCCAGGGAAACTTGATCACCTACGTGTGTTTGTTGCCATTGTTGAATGAATGAGAATAGATATCTAGCTGCAGAAGGATGAATGTATGTAGGCCTGAAAGCCTGAAGACAAAAGAAACGTGCGACAGGTGCTTTCGATGGCCTTGCCATAAGAATACTCAGTGGTCAGCACTCAATTCTGTAGTGAATTGGTCTCTATGCAAATGAATTCTGGGTTCTGGCGTCTTTGGTTTGAAAGCTACACATACTATAAAATGTTACAAAGGCGAGAAATCAAGAATGATCTTCACTGAAGTTGTTCACAGCTTTTGAATCTAGATCAGTGCACAATTTAAATTGTGGAAATTCGTATGACTTATTTAAAGTGAAATGACTATTTAGTGACTTTCATACCTGCTTGCTGCCACCAAAATGTCTTAGGTAACAGCCTACATTATCTGTGAGTCACCAGCTTGCACTTTGCTTAGTTTCAGATAGGAAGTTCAGCTTAGTCTTTGCAGGTGCAAGCTGCTCTCCTCACTTGTGCCTGAATAAGTCACAGGCGAAGCTGTATCACGGTGTTTATTGAAACAAATCCTTAACTGTTTGTTCCTTTTAAACTTAAATTTTGTTTCCTCTGTTACGTCTGTCCTTTTGACTTCAGCTCTTGCTTGCAGGAAGAAGTCCGTTCTGACCTTAAGCCTGTATGTTGCTGCTCTGTTTTCAGAGTGGTAGGTGGGCTTGCCTGGCCCTGTCCTGCAGGCAGGTTGAGGCCAGAAGGGACTGAGCCACCTCCCAGCAGCTGGGATGCTCAAGATACACCCACTGCCAGTGGCTTCTGTTGTCTGGCCCATTGCGTCCCAGCGTTCATCAGTGGTTTTGAGCTTCCCATTAAGGCATCAAATTATGTGTTAATTAATTGCCTCTTAATTTTCTTTGCCCGTTTTCTATTTGCTGTGCTATCTGTTCAGTTACTTGTATGATTATAAGTAAGACTAAAGACCAAAACAAAACGTGTGAGTGGCTTTGTATACTGACATAATGAACTAAATTTTCCTGAAGTGCCTGACTTTAAAGAACTTCAAAACAAAAACAAGATTATTGCTCTCTTTGCCACTGTATTCCTTATGGCACAGTCAGCTTCTTCCTTACTATTGTTATTTTAGTATCGCTTACATGGTTTTAGAAATCGTTGGTGAAGTTAGTGGTTTAGGGAACTGGAGCTTTTGCTGCCTGGGATGGAAAGGGGAAGCAGTGTGGTGAGAAGGGTTAAAGATGTTTAGGTGAGGTATATGAGGGTTTTTTATTTTACTTTTTTTTTTTTTAATACAATGATCAACAACATAATAGGCAGTATTTTTTGTGGTTTGGGCTTTTAAGGCTCCAGAAATTATGTAGTCTTGAGATGTCTACTCAGGCTTTTTTCAGTTTCAAAGCATAATGCTACCTAAATATGTGCATCTCTCTTCACTCAACTGGTGAATGTGTTGTAAAATGAGTGCTTGGGTTTTGGACTAAAAATGCAGATACATTTTGCAGCCACAGATTTGTGAAATACTTAGGGCTGTGGCTACAGAGATTCAGCCCTCCACCCCTTCTGTTCTCGGAGAAAGTTTGTATATGAAACAAGACTTCTAATAGAAATGATTTTATAACCTTGAGTAAGGAATAATAAAGTAAGACATAGTGAAGATAACCTGATAAATAGTTTATTGTTTTCCTCTTTCAGAAATATGTAAAAGATGGATATATTTACTGTCAGCTCCTTTGAGGAAGGGACTTTAAATTCACGGATGTTGGCTGCAGCTAGTCATAGTTAAGCATATGGTAGTGCATACTAATATTTTAATGAATTTTGTAGTATTTTGTTTTTAAATCTGGTGGCCAAGATGGGTTTTAAATATTGTGGAGACACTGCTCTCCATGATGATAGGTTGCATTTCAGAAATTAAGTGCCCCGGGAGGAGTCAGATTTAGAAAAACAGCTTCCCTGCTGCTCCACAGAGGGCTTCAGCATGAATTGAATTGATCTATGAGGACAAGTGGTATCGATGTTTAAGTATTATTTCTAAATATGCTTAGTAAATGTTAATCACATATGTTCATCCAATAAAGGTGCTTCATTCCTGTACTGTGGTTTGTGATATGCAGATGTCTTGAGTGAACAGTGCAGCGGCTGTGTTTTCTTGTTTGTCTTTTCTTGGGTTCCTTGGTTTCTTGATAGGTCTCCACTCCTAACAGAGAAGGTGGAAGAATAAAAAGAACTGAATCAGCTACTTTTTACTGGATTGATGATTATCTTCTAAGAACTGCATTAGGCCTCATGCTTGTTCTAGATTTTGGTGGTGAATATCAGCCTTTACCAGATTGCTTATCTAAGGAGGCAAATGTGTTAAGTTTTGAAGCACTTCTGTAATGAATGGTAAAGGTTTAGCAATGCTTTGGTTTGTGGTATGTGGGACCTGAAGTGGCTCTAGCTTTAAAAATGCAGTCACTTAAAACCTCCTGGGACTCTGACAGCTGCTGCCTCAGACAGAGATTAGGAGTTGCTGGAGGACAAGACGGCAGCGCTCGGTTTGCTCGGACAACTTAGCTTTGTTAAAGGCATCTTGCATCGCTGCAAAGTATGAATGATGTTACAGTTCTGTGAAAATACATCTTATTCTAGAGTTAATGAAACTTAAAGGTACAAGGCTTCTCTTGTTCTAGTCTTAGAAATATAGTTTTTGGGAATGCTAGGAATCCATGCAGCTGGAAGTGCATTTAGTCCCATTGCTGCTTCAAAACAGCATGCCAGGGGTGGCTGTGATTTCATTTAGAAGTAGCCTCTGTTTCTCCAGGTGCTTTGCTGGTGTGTGCAGTCTAAGCTTGTGTTGATGTCAACATGAGGGGCTCCTTTTTAATTTTGTCAAGGCTGTTGTTACAGAGATCTGAGAGGTGTAGGTTCTGGGGCCTTGAGAGAACATGCTGAGGACATGGTCTCTGAAATAGTGCATATTCAGTTTAAATTTGGACAGTTTACCAAAAAAAGTGCTTGCAAGCAGAGGATCCTTAACCCATAGTATTTGCTGTTTAAATTGTATCTTCTATTTGTGCTTTGTAATAGGTAAGAATTCTTACTTAATTAGCACCTTAAATTTTTTTTTTTTTTTTTTTTTTCCCTGTTGTCCAGAGGCCACTTAATGTCAGGCCTCCATGCTTCTTCTGCACCAGGATGTGAAATGATGAAGTGGGCTGCTCTCTGCTTCTTTCATGTTGGTATCTCCCTCTGAAAATATTAGACACACCTCTCTTGGAATTTATTTACTACCAGAATGAAATTTTCATCATGTTCAGAAATCAGGAAGTTAAAACCTTTTTTTGAAATGAAATGAGTGTGTGTGTATATGAAGGAGGGATAGCTGTGAGCAGCCTTTGTGGTCTCCAAGGAAACTATAGTTTTGGGGAAAGTTGAAGGTTCATAAAGATGGCAGGTGCAGAGGGCAGCCACTTGCTGGTGAGGCTGACCTGCAACTCAGTAGCTGTGCAGTACTGGCACTGCTCTCTTGTTCACTGTTGATGCTGCAGAGGAGGAGGGTAGCAAGTGAGTAAAAGTGCTGCATCTAGGAGGGCTCTACACCACTGCTGGTCACCTGGACCTGGTTGTAAAATTCTGTGCTGGAGCTGGCAGTGTGTGGACGGGCAGCAGCTGCTACACTCGGGTTGTGTCCTGGGCTGCCCCACTTGCCTGTTCTGCTGGCAGATCCACCTTTTGGTGGTCTCTGCTTTAGTGCTGCAGTGATATGTGCCTTCCAGCATGGGCAGAACGCGGGGCCGCTTTTGCTTATATGCTGACCTATTTAAATTTATACAGCAGAAGGTCTTTGATTTTGACTTTTTTTTTTTCTTTTTTTTGAAAGGGGAGTTCTGGGACATTGGAATATGGACATTAATTTTGTAGGAGAAAATCCAAGTACATGCTTTTTTCCCATCCTGAATAAGGGGTATAGACATAATTCAGAATATGGACTCTAACTGTCTAATTGTACTGTTGACGTTCTTGCTAGCAATGGTAAGGTAGCAACTTCTTCAGTTTCCCTTGTGCTTAGCTCCAGAAACTGTGATGTGGGTGAGGTTTCACTTACCCATCACTGGCTTTTCAAACTACATAGTTAGATAAGACTGAAGCAACTTGCTATAAATGTGGTGACTTGTTAGACCGCATTTATTGTGCAAATGAGCTTACATCCTGCAAGATCAGCAGAAATGCTTAGTGTTTGCCTGGATGGAAATTAATTAAAATTTGGCGACTGAAATTAAAGGAATGGATTTGTTGCCCATTGTGTTATATGAATCTGCCTTTCAGTTCCCACAGTGGAAATTAGCACAATTGCAAATGTTTTTTTGGCATGTGTGTTTCAAGTTGGTGCTAAGTTCTGGCATCTGTAGCCTTCTTAGATTTTTACTGCCCTTTAATATGTGTTAAATGTATTTGAAGCTGCTAACAGGAGTAAAGATACTAACAATCCAAAAATATACTGTTGTGGTGGAGGTGTAGGCTCATTTGCTTGTAGCTTGCATTTGCTTAAAACTGATTTGAGCTAATTTGCTAATTTGATTGTAATTGTTAGAATATAAAAAATTACCGGTGCCATACGTATCTTGGATACATATCCAGATTTGAATTTTGCTTGCCAAAAGCATACTTACAGACTGAAAGATCTTTAGTGTTTGCCAACTAAATTATATCTTATAGCAATGCTTTGCAATATATAGAAAGTCCTAATTAGATATTCAAAAACTGAAGATGCTGTTATTCAGATATGCTTCATAGCAGGCCTCCGCAGTTCCCCCCTGTCAGGATGTGAAAGGATTATGTGCTCTGTGCTCCTGCTTGCTGTTAATGTGTTGATTTCTCTTTCCAAAAATACTCTCTTCAAATGTGAACCTTCAAATTAAATGTAATTATTTGCCACCCCTCAACCCCTTCTCCCAGAAAACCTGGCTCTCTGATGGGATCTCAGTGGTGCTCTGAGGGTAGCGGGATTATACCTGCTGTTGTTGTCTGTACCTGGAAAAGCACAATTAGCAGGTGTAATATGTAATGTTTGGTTAGTCCCTGTCTTCTTTCCTTGGCCCTTCACACCCTTCCCCTACAGGACCGCCCTATGAAGCTCCAGCATCCCAGCATTGTGTGGCTGAGGGCTGCTCCCAAATGCCCCTAGCAGTCGTCCTGTTGGGTGCAAGCGTTGGAAGATGTGGGGAAGTGTGAGCAGAAGGCTTTTGGGGATAGCCTAGAGCCTGGCTTCTGCCTCGATGCTGGCAGAGTGCTGCTGCACAGATTTCAGTGAGTGTTTGAGCTGTGACCTGGCAGCTGCCTCGTGCAGGAGCTGAGCCTGGCAGCGGAGTCCTGCCGAAATGCTTCTGTCTGCCAGGTGCATTTGTGTACCTTTCTACTTGCTATTCAGGTGTGAAGAGGAGGTAAAGGAAAGGAATCACATGTCCTCTTTGCAGTTACCAGAGAAGTTTGTAGTGATTCACTACATAGTTAAGGTATATGTCTTGACCTCCCTGGAAGATATCGTGCTGCTGCCTTTATTCCTCAGTAAGGTCTTTCAATGTCTCTGGGGATTCAGGTGAGGAAAGCAATGTCTGGAAGAGGGAAGGTTTAAATTAGATATTTGGAATAAATTCTTTACTGTGTGGATGGTGAGATACTGGCACAGGCTGCCCAGAGAAGTTGCAGATGCCCCATCCCTGGCAGTGTTCAAGGCCAGGCTGGATGGGGCTTTGAGCAACCTGGTCTAGTGGAAGATGTCCCTTGCCCATGGTGGTGGGTTTGGAAGTTGCTGATCTTTAAAGTCCCTTCCAACCCAAACTGTTCTATGATTCAGTGATTCTATGAAATGTTGTTCCAAGATAAATGTTTGTTGATTTGATTAATTGTTATGACTACTGGTTTTTTTTAGATTCATTGTTTAGTACTCTTTTTTCTAAAAGTGAACTGTGTGGTGGTGTTAAGGAAAGTTGCGTTGCCAGAGCCAGGTCAGGCTAAGGTATTTGCAGCTGCTGTTTTCCTGTTGACACTTCTACTCTTGTCCTGGTTCAGTCCTCCCTCTGTGAGCTGAGCTCTGCTCCCCTGACAGGTCTGTAGCTCAAACCAGAAGCTGTTTGAAATTTGAGATGAGGATGCAGCCTTACATGTGATCTGATCAAATTGTGTTATATAATTTAAACATAAATAAAAACGAACTATGTATTTTGATCTAGCTAGGTACGTTTAGATCTTGATTAATATTGTGAAACCTATAGTAAAGGAAGCAATACCAAAAAAAGTGGTGGGTTTTTTTTTTTTTTTGGATGTGAAAACCTAGAATACTGGCAGCATGTTTAACTCAGAGCAGCTTTACTTTTTCACAATTGTTGCGGTATCTTGTCCCTGCCATCATTGGGATGACATTAAGGCAGAGCTGGGAGGCAGTTCTGCATTTTAAAGGCAGGTGTCATGATGCTTGTAAACCTCAGAGATGGACAGAGAGGCTGAACCAGAAGCTTTTGCTTTTGGCTTAAGTTTAGGATTAATTTTTTTTACCTTGTATCCCCTTTTTCTTTGATGAATATACACAGCCTTCAAGTAAAACTATGGTGTCAGATCTTTATGGCTGAGTGTTTATCTTTGCTGTGAGAGCTGAACATCTCTCCTAGTTCTGAGTGTATATTCTAGATGGTGGAGTTCTAGTGCTGATTTAGGGTCTGATCCCTGGTACTATTGGTGTGTTGTGTCCTCCTTATGCACAAGTGTAGTAAATCCAGTAAATGCCTTCTTGAAATACAAATAAAGATAGGAATTAGAAGCAGAATTTTAAAGTGCAGCCTGTTGCAATTGATTTTGGGAAAATCAAGAGATACTATCTTAACTCAGCCTTTTCTATGCTTGTAGGAAACTTGAGTCACTCTTGAATAATCCAGTTTGTTCAGTCTATGAAAACCTGATACTGCACTCTTGACATTTTCTTCTTTACAGTTCTGTGGCAATGACATAGTAATAAACATTAAAAGGAGAAACCATAATCTTCTCTGCTTGCAACCCAAGCCAACGCTAGTCATCCCCTGATGCTATGAAGTCATTCTTTGCTTTGAGGTTTCTAACTAAAACTCTGTTCCAAACGTCTGCTCTTGCATGAACAGTAGAGGCATTAAGGAGGGAATCATGGTGCCCTCCCACTGCCTCTCACCCCTCTTCAGACCATCCTCTTGTGGCCAACAAGACCAGTTCTACAAAGGCCACACCATCCCTTGACAGCAGCCTCTCCTTCCACCTTCTGTAGCTTTGGAACAAAAATGAAGGTGTAAATGGATCTGCAGTGATTGCACAACCCAGTTGTGCAACGAGGCTGACATGGAAGCTATACATATGTAGAAAACGCCTTTTGAAGAGATGACATTAAGCACAGTTTCACCATGGTCTCCCCAAAGCTGAGGCCAACTGCATTACTGGCTTCACCCTCTGGCTGGTTAACCTGCATATTAAAGCACACCAGATACTCAGCTTCTGTTGACTGAGGATTATTGTTGATGGAACAGAAAAATAAATCAATTCTTTTGGACTGTTGATTTCGGAAGGAGTTTTTTAGCTTGGGGCCCAGAGCCCAGTCAATTACAGTAGTCAGTCCTGGGACAGTGTCCTGTACTGTAAAGAGATTTTATTGTCAGCATAATCTGAACCACCTAAGTGTGTATTTTGTTTCTTTTTCTTTTTTTTTTTTTTTTTTTCAAATGAATGATGGAGTTTCACTCATTGAAGGCATCATGTGTTAGTCCAACAGGTCAGTGAGCGAGTGCTCAGCATTCCTTGCACCTGGGAACCCAATTCCTTACTTCCCATGGTTTTTAATTTCTCTGGAAGAAGACATACAGCACAGCAGCCTGACTCCTGTCTTTTGTATGAACTGGGGATTGATGGCATAGTGCTCTAACTGAGTTTTTAAGGCAGGCTGCTTGGTAAGGCTGCCTTGACACTGAATGCGATGCAGGCATTCTTTTTGTCACTTTCCTGGCGAGTTACCCTGTGTGTCATGTGGGCTGGTGGGCATAATTGTTGATGCCTTGGGGCAGGGACAGACTTCCTGAGGTTCCTTTTGTGTTTTCAACTGAGCAGATTTGCATTCAGCTACTGAGTGTGTGGAAAGTTGTTCTCCTAGCTAAGGTGTGCCGTCTCTAGAAACTGAATCTATCCCATCTCTCCAGAAATGGCTGGTGAGAGTACAACATTGACATGATGTACTGTTGCTCTTGGCCTGCCTATGGTTGCTACATTTTTACTAATGTGTGGGAAAATAAAACTTTTTGCCCAGGAGTTGCTTCACTTGCTTCTGTATTAGTTCCTGGTAGGTAGAACAAATAAATGATGTTAAATTCACATGGAGTGCTTGTTGCTGATTGAAAGGAAAATTCTGCAAACTAAGCAAGTACACTGACCTGATGACTCCTCATGACAACTGCCTACTTTTAGTTAACATTCAGAATATTTTTATCCTCATTTACTCCTTAGAGGCTAAGAGAGTGCTGCTAGAGTAATTTTCAGATGAATCATGCCATCTGCCATGCATGCTTTGCTGTTTCAGCATTAGGGAGGAGAGGGAATATATACGTACAGTAGTCTGAAACAGTATGTTTGCCTTCTCTGTAAAACTAATTTAGGTTTCAGAGGTGGTATTTTTTTTTTCATTGATAGACATTTATATTTCTTGCTTTGGTCATCAGTTTAACAAGGGGCTCTAGTACTGATACTGCTCTCTTGAGTGGTCAGTGCCAAATTTTGCAGAAGCACATGGACATGCTTGATCTTAAAGTTGTTGATTAGGAAGTCCTCTTTTGAAAACACAGTTCAGATGTTGACCCTTTGGGCTGTCAAATTGAGCCAGGTATAATCTGCATCCCCCCTAAAAATTAAAGGTAATAATAAAATATTCATAGAGAAATAAAACTGATGAGTGTAGCCTGGCAGTGAAAGGGAATGGGAAAGGTTGCTTGTGGAATGAGTTCTGTGGGTCTGAGGTTCAAAGCTTGTTCTTCTAGGAACTGTCCTGAGCCAGGGGAGGAGTGTCACCATCATGCAGCCGTCCTACCTGTGGGAAAGTGCAAACTGGTGTTTGAAACCAAAAATTCATAACCACATTGGAGCATTGGATGTGTCATGTTCCATCTTGTGTTTTATCCAGAAGCAATGATCTGGGAGGCTAGCAAGTCTGTTAGTAAAGTTCATGGGTTTGGATTTGGGTTTGGAGAGAGCTGGACTCATAATCTGTCATATTCTGTCTTTGAGAACCAGGCTATGATATTAGATAATGCTTTAGTTATGACCAGACAGTAAATTCTTCTGTTCTAATATATATTAAAAATCTTCCCTTGCTGCCTGTCCCAAAGATCTAATTTTCTCATAAAATGGTTTGACTGTTGAACCATTTGCACTGACATGTACTACTAGATTGTGCACTTCACTCATGTTTTTAAGCTTTTTACAATAATTTTAACTAGAGCTTCGTTTAGTGCCCTGACAACTGTATTTAAAGAAATTGAGAACTGAATATTGAAATGTGGAACGAATAAACTGTTTTCTTCCTTTTTCATGCATTTCACCCCTGCACCTCAAGGGTCTGGTATGTCTGGTAAACTCCACTTAGTCATGTGAGGTCAGTTGGAGGCCTGAGCAATAGCATACTCTCTTTTTTTCAGGCAAGAGAGACAATTTTTAAATGCCAAGAATTAAAAGCAAGGATTACTTGCCTATGGAGAGGAGTTGTTGCACCAGATATCAAGCTGACATAGAAGCAGATCTCTGCTACCCTTAGATGAGGATTAGTTTATACCCTGAAGCAAACGGATTATTAACTCTTGTAATTTTATTTTAGCATGTTTAACAACAGATACTGTTGCTTATAAAACCCATTTAATCCTTTTTTAATCACTGCAAGAGTAATTTTTCCGGCAGTTATCCTGCAGCCATGGGTTCCAATGGTGAGTTATTTATTGAGCAGAACATAACATATATCTGTTTGCCTGTGTATTTTTTAGTCATTCTTTCATGCCTTGCATTCGAGTTTAAAATAAGAAGAAAAAAAAAAGAAAGGAATAAAAGTTGGGCCTCTACTTCTGTTGCCTTTTCCTCCGTATTTATTCCCCATCTCTTCAAATACCTGCAGCAGCCCTTTTTTTTTTGCTTTTTACTCTTTGGATACTTTCTGTTGTATCCTCACTCTCCCTTCAGTTTTCCCTGGCCATCGCTGTCGCTGATGTGAAACACCAGCAGATAATCCTAGCACAGTTTTATTAGTTTGGGCTTTCCTCTGCACCTCAAGGCAATTATTGATAAATAGCAACCTTGTATTATGGGATGCATAAACAGGAGCATGTGACTGCTCTCTGCATTGGATTTGAGAACATAGGAAATAGCAGTGGGGGTGGTGGCATCGTGATGCTCTTAAAGGAAGCAGTGCCTTTTCTTAGAGCTAAAGGTACCATGCAAAAAAGGCTGGCAAGTGCAGGCGATTGTTCCTATGTGAAATAAAAGCTGTCAGCATCCAAACCTAGAAGAGCCAAGAAGAAATATTTACATTTTCAAAGATGATGAGAGCAAGAACATTGTTGGCAGATGTAGAGAAGGGACACTAGGGCAGATGGAAGCTTGAATGGCTCTCCCAAGGGAGAAGCATCCTTAGCTAGCTCAGTGTATAAAAGTAGCAGCAAAAAATGGATGTATGAAATACGACTCACATCAGGGACTTCAGGCCTTTTGCAGTAGCTCACCTGCTACCCAAGGCAGTGCTGTGACTGTGGAGATTTCTTCTGAGGTAGAAGTTTCCAAACTGCTCCAGTTGTTCTGCTGAACAACAGGGTTTAGTAACACACCAGCTGAACTTGCAGCTATGGCCCAGGGTGGTGCTTTATTTTGACAAGCCAGCTCTTGGGGCAGCATCCCTGTGATGGTCCAGTGACTGATATCTCTCTGCCTGATGGCGGCATACAAGGCTGGCAGCAAGGGAATAAGAGATTTTACACTGCTGCCCTCTGTAAATTTTTGAGGTGATCAGCTTGAATCCTGTTTCCCTGCTTTGCTGGAGGCCAAGGAAACTGGAAAAGAGAATTTTGCTCTTCTGGACTATATATGTTTGGATATATGTGGATGGCTCATTTGCTCAGAAAGAGGCAAAAAGTGTTTTCAGGTTTTTTGCTCGGTCTTGGCCAGCGTGCTGAGATCATTCAATATCTTGCAAAAATCTGTCCTCTCCATGCCAGCCACGGGAATGCAGTGTAGCAATGCTGCCTTCTGTTGGGGGGGGTAATTTTGTGTTCTGTCTAGTGTGTGTCTGAAATGAGAGTGCATGTCATAGAAATATAGAATTGTTTAGATTTATGCATATGTGTATAAACCACTTTCCAGCACAGTGTGAAAGATTAGGGACAAGAATGAGACAGTGTAACGTTTATGTCTTTCTGACTGTAGGAGCTTTGCCTCTTGGCTCTGATTAAGCCAATGTTTAGTCCATGAAGGTTTTTTTTTTTCTTTAACGTTGAGAGATCTGCTGTTACAAGTGATTTTGCCATCAGGGCTGTATGGCATAGAGCGAATACCTGACAGACTTCAAATAATTTGATTAGTCTGTCTTTTGCTGGGAGAATTCCTTGCTCAGGCCTATCCCAGGGATAAATGAATCATGCTGAGCAGAAATTGAAATTGCCAACAAAGGCTTTAAGTTTGTTGCTGGCAAGCGAGTGTTAAATGAGCTTTGCTGCAGGATATGTGCCTTTTCCTAGAAATGTCTTTAACATGGACTGTATAATATTGAAATATTAAACTTCCTTCCAAATTTAAGGAAAAAAACCCAGAGGCTAGAATACACTTTTATTGTCAGAAACTTGTGATCAAGTTTATTGCTAGTGCTGCTGATTTGCTAAATTAGCACTTAGACTGAATTTTATTACATGAGGAATAGAAATAGAGTAGCAAAACATATTTCTACTGAATATTCCCTCTCCCCATTAATATCTGTTTTCTTCTGCCAGGTAAATCTTGTGTTCACGTTCACATAGTTTGCACCAATAAGAAAAATAGGTCCTGCTTGCTGTTTAAGATTTGACTGCTCATATTATACTGGCAACCTAAAGGCTATGTGTGTAACTGCAGGTGGAAACCAGTTGTGTGAGAGTCCAATAAGGTTCTGAGGTTCCTCTGCAGCATTGACTCTTTAAAGTAGGAGACAGAGGTTTCTTCTTTGTCCCTGACTGATTATTGATGTGGACACCATAGTCCTCTTCTGAAAAACATGAGTCTGCCTGCAGGTTCCTTCCTAACTGGAAGGCTAACAGCTGTCTTTATTTAAGCCTAGTGGTTCCTATCCATTTGTTGACTTTTATGATTCAAAGTGCCTGTTTGTATCGCAAGGAGAGCCCTTGGGTAACTGTAGAAGGAAAAGAAGATAGCTCGATAGGAAGAGGGTTATTTAGTCCGCGTTTAGGTTAGTGGGCTGGTCTGTTTGGGATTAGTAGTCAGTGAAGGAGAATAGGTTCCTGTTCTAAATGTTCACAATGAAAAACTTCATAGGGCATAGTGAATAACTCCCAAGAATGGAGGCAGCCCTTGTGCACATCTCTAGAGTTCCTTTTAGACTCAAATTAGGAGACATCATTAGTTTAGGGAAAAGACCAAAGGACAGCTTTAGGTGTTTTAAAAATAACCTTGTAAAATTCAACCCTGTAGTCCTGAGTGCATGGCTCATGTGAAGACTTTGCATTGTGACTCTGTATGAGACTGCTCCAGTTTGCCGTGTTGTACAGACATTGGAACCTCTGGGTTTCTCTCTGTACAGGCAATAGTTTGGCAAACTGATTTGGAAACCAAGCTCTGGGTATCTTCTTGTCTATACCACAGTGTCCACTAAAGGACTGGGAAGGACGTTCTGTAAGAAGAATTAAAAAAGCAATTGTCTTCTAGTCAGTAGAGAAATCATGGATTTCACTTGTGGTAGGAACAGTCTGCTCTTCCAAGGAGGTAGAAAGGTGACAATCATACATGAGTTTTAACCTACACCTGACTCCCTGCTTGCCAACACTGGGAAGTCTGGTCTCTTAAAGACTGAACACAACCACACAATTCACATACAGCATAGGTGTGTTTTTTTCAAATACATAACATAACTCCATGCCCATGGAGTCCAAGAGTGTTCTCACCTTTTCTATTTTGTAAGCAATACAAGGGATACACAGCAGTGTGCCATGTGCCCCAGTTGGATATGATGAAACATGTTCTTTGAGCCAGAGATTACATGGTCATGATGTCCATCAGTCTTGGGCTTGGCCATTCCCAGGACAGATGTAAGGCCTATCTGAACTGCAAGTTCTGTGCTTTCTAGAAAGTCCGTAAAGGCTGAATGATCTCGATATGGGGAAAAAAGCTATAATGTGTCAGTAAATTCAGTGGGTTGCAGAGAGTTATTTTGGAGTAGTAGAGTTTTGAAAACCAAAGCAAACAAGTGTGTTTTGGTTGCGATGTTTGTAAGAAAAGGCAAGAGAGGAAACGAGAAGACTGAAATGCGAGCTAAATCGTGAGTGCCGTGAGTAGTTGTATTTTTCTGATATTTTGCTTTGTAAAATCCACCTTTCTTTTGATGAGGCTTAGTTAGGAAAGTTTTACTTTCTAACGAGAAGACGATGTGTGTCACAAAGAAAAGGAATACATTAAAGGTAGGTAATCTGCTACGTAATGGAAGGGTTTGTTATGGAGAAAAACTGCAACCGTAAGACCTCATAGGATTTCCTATCAGTTCAAAAAACAACTTTACTTGGATGCATGAACTCTTCACTGGCATTGTAAATGCAGATGGGAGTAAAAGAAAAAGATACAAAATTATATGAGTGTTATAAACAAGCTGCAGTTAATAAGGAAGATAACTTGCTAGGAATTATATTTTTGAAAATAAATATTTTCATTCAGAAAATTAAAATAATAAAAAGAGTTAAAAGAAAAGCTTGTGTAATTCCAAGCTTATGTGCTTTTTCTCACTTTGTTTTTAGTACAAGGTATGACAACTGTCTGCAAGTCTTGCCTTTACCTACATGTATTCTTTTCTCTGATCTTTGGGTCAGAAAGAAGAGGTTTGTTGTTTTTTTTTTCTTATTGGTGTAGGATAGAAAAGACCAGACTTCTTCTTTCAGAAACAGTGCTGTGTAATGTCACTGAACAGATCTGTTCATATCACAAGCCAAAACGGAAATAAAAAAAAAGTCCAGAAGCTTAAAATGAAACATTCTTCCTGAATTTTTAAGGGTTGAAGTCCAAAGTATGAAAGGGATTAAAAATTCTAAATGTGTCTGAGGGATATTTATAAGTCCTAATTTCTTGCCATTCGAAATGCTGTGTGTTTTGTTCTTCTTTGTAGTATTGTTATTGAAGTTGTTTTGATTTGTAACACTTTCTTGAAGTGTAGCTCTGATGTAAGCTGTGGCCCCAAAAATATGGAAAAAAACCTTTAATAAATCACAAGGCAGTAATGAATCCAGCTTCTGTGCTCATCACTGGAATATTCATTATTATGGATGTCATAAACATCATTAAAAAAAAAAAGAAGGTTCAATTCAGGATTTAAGCAACTAGGTGTAGGATCTCCTGTTTTCCTCCTGGTGGATAGCTACTTGCTGGCCAGTTCAAAGTCTTTCATGGACATAGTGGACCCTCCCAAGGGATGTTGTTTGGGAGGGGCTGGAGGATGCTGTGGAGTTTAGGGTCCTTTCACTGGGGGCTCGCATATTTGAGGGCTGCTAAAAATAAAGGAGTAAAAGCAACACAGTTGCAAAGGGTGTGCAGATTGTGGGGTTGAGGTTATGCCCATGGGAAGCTGTGGGGGCCATGGAGGTGGTGCAGGGGGGAATGTGGGTAAATCTGCAGGAAACCGTGGCATGATTTGTTGTGCTTGCGTAGCTTTAGTGTATCTGTCTCTCGTATGTCAATATTTTCACTTACTTGGACATGCATTTCTATTGAGGGAAACTGAGAGGAGCAATTGCAAGGAAAAGCAACCTTGAAGATATCAGGAAGTTTCAAAAAAATCATCTAAAGCCTAGGAAGAGGCCCAGGAAGAGAAGGGATTTGATGGTGGTGGGGCAGCTGAGGAAGAGCACAGGGCAGAGGAGAGGCATGGAGCAGCGTGGGGGCTGGTGTTGGAACCTGGAGCTGAATCTGGGACCATGAGTCAAAGTCCCATGACTCCATTGCAAGACCATTAGTCCTTTTAAGTAGCTGCCAAGAATTAGGGCTGATGGATAGCACCAGAACAGAACTCAAATTATTCGGGGTTTTCAGTTAGAAAACAGCATGGGATGGAAACCAACACTGCAGTGTGTTTCACAGGGAAACTGGCATCGTGAAACGTGCATAGGATGAAAAATACTGTCCTGCTGCAATTGTAGCTCTGAGTCCTGGCCAGCGTTACCCACAGGATCATGACATTTTAAAGGTCATGATAAATTTGAGTTACCAAAGCATGTATAAGAAGCGGCAGAAAGGATATGCAAGAAATGGAAATTGTTTATTTGTTCATTTAAACTGTACATTTGAAAACCTTGCAGTCAAGAGACACCACTTTAAAGGTAGCTTTGTACTTCAATCTGCATTTTTGGTACAGTATTGGTCATTAGTAGTTATTGATTACCAGTTTATTAGCAGTAGTACTCTTTCACACTCCAGTCTAAATTATTAGTTTATAATTTGTTATTCTACAGATAATGCAAAAAAGACATCAGGATTTTTATCCTACGTGAAATATTGAGAAATTTTGTATTCTTAGTGCATGTTATTTTAATTCAAAGAATTTTTTTTCTTTGTACGTGTAATGTCAGTTACTGTGTCTCTTGAATATGCAGTCACAGAACTTGCAATCCTTTCAAACAGATATTTCCCTGGAAACAGCCAGATCTGTTTGTGATACTCAACCCAGATTTTTCCTTTATAATTTGTGAAAATACCACCTATTTGTGCTTTCTACTATTTTAATTATTTTTATTTCTTTTTTGAAAGTGGATATTACTTATGATTTTTATATGTAATTTGTGTATAGATTTTTCTATATTGTTCTGTAGTTTTAGGTGTTCTATATATGTAGGCCACTCTGAGCGTGTGTATAAAAATACCTGTGCTTCAGATTGGAGCTTGAAATAGTCATCTTAATGTGTCTCTACTTTTTGTCTAAGTCCATAAAATAACGATGCTTATTTTCTTCTCCTTGGTACTGTTCTTTTAGTTTGCAAAAGGTATAAGGACTGATTGCACCTTGCTCACAGTAATCCTGCTATTAGATATTTCTGTGTTAGGTAAAGGATGAATATTTTTGGGATGCTGGTGTTTCGTGGGTCTCTTAATAGCTTTCACGGGGACATTTTGTGTGGTTTGTGCGTAGACCTGACAGAAGTAGGGCTGTTTGCTTGCTAGCAATGCAGGAAGCAGGTCCTCTGGAGTTTACAGCTAGAGGTCCTGAGTGTGCAAATGCATGACTTGAGTTGTGAGCATGTAGCCAACACTGGGTCTACCTGATCAAAGACAGCTTTTTGGGAGCAAAAGTGCTGCCACAGTTAGAGCCTAGACTTTTACCTCTGCTCAGGCAACCTGTTGTTTGCAGGAGCCAAGTGGCAGAATCACTTTGGCAAAGAGGCTATTTGTTGAAAATTTCATATTCTTTGGCTGTTTGGGCAGTGTTTTTTCTTCTGTATTTTTTCCTAAGGTATTGTTTTTTGCAGACCATATTGAAAACATGCTGCTTTTTTTTTTTCTAATTTGATTGTAATAAGGGCTTTGTTAATCAAAAATAAGTGCAATAAGGCAGAATGACTTGGTTATTTTTACATTTTCCTGTTTAAAAAAAAGCCTCAGTAAGTGAGCCACAATGAGCCGTGATGTATTTCCTCCATCAGGATGGAGAATAAGCCATTTATTATTTCAGCTCTGACTCACAGTGAACCTGCTGACACTGAGACATTTTATAATCATAAGGAACAGGTTAGGGCAGTAACTTGGACGCCAGACTGGGGATTACCTACTTATTACAGTGTTTTACAACCTGGATACTTTAGGTTTTCTGGCAGAATGTCCTAAACCTCACACTAAACACCACGTTGTTATTGTACAATTACTGCTTGGAGGTCTTGCCATAGGTGGTGCCAGCTAGACAGATGCCTTCATTATAATTATCTTTTTTACTATATATAAAGATTTCATTTCTTTAATCCATGTAAAATTTACTGCTCTTGAAAGTGACACTAATAGTTATACTTCTCGCCCTTCCTCCTTGTCCTACCTTGTTCCCAAACCAACCAGGGCTTGGCTTGCTCCATCCAGAAATGGGAGATTTCCAATAAGAGCCTGGGTTCTGCGGGAAGCAGCGCTGATGACTCAGTAGACGGTGCTGGTGGTCGTTGCATAGTCCCCCAACACAGTCTGTGAGAACAGCAGTGCTAACTGCAGTGTCCTGGCCAAACTCCAACTGAATAATTACTTTCTGCCTGCCTTGAATTCTTCTGCAGCTTCAGCTGGAGAAGTCAAGCATAATTTCCCTTCTTGTAAACACTGCTGTAGTGTTGAAGTCACTGCTTTATCACACCTTAGGGGTAACTGTATTTTGTCATCAAGCAGGTGGCTTTCTCCTTGCACTTGTGTATAGCCTGAGAAGTAACCAGAATTCAAGTGTTTGACTGGCCAAGCCAACTCATAAAATGCTCGTTTTACTATGACATGTGTGATATAATCTTGTACTTTACTTTTTCAGTAACTATTTGTAGTGCAACTATTTGTTGCATTTACGGATGAGAGCATCTGTAAAATTTATGGCCCTGTGATAGCTAAATGTTGAAAGATAACTGGGAAAAGAATACTGGGATCCTCATTAATGGATGAGCTAAGACTCCTTCCATGTAGGTATTTAGGCACAGTAGGTGGTCTCTTGCTCTTTGATAAGCACCCCATTGGGCAACCTGTGGCTAGATGTCTCTAGTCTGCACAGACATACAGAATAAAGCAGGAAAGTAGGAAAGTAGTTCAGAAAATCATGTCTACTTCGAGAATGTCTTCAAAAATAAGAGTGTTGTAGCTAGTGCCTTGCACTGGGCATTAGTGTCCAGACAGCCTCATCTCACCATGCTGGGAGGAAGGCAGGCATGTCAATGAGAGGGAACAGTCCTGCATGCAGGGTACCGTAATTCCTTCTGCAAAGAGAAGCTCTGCCAATATTTCATTATTCTTTCCTCTAACAGCAGAGGCTTGAGGTCTGGTGCTTCTGAGAGAAGAGATGACTGGTGATTCTATAGATTATTTTTTGCTGGTCCTGTGGTTTAAGCTGTTCCTGGCTACATGTTCCCTGAGCTGCATAGCTGAGAGACCCTTGTGTTGACTTGATTATTATCAGTGAGTGACAAATGGAGTGTGATTCATATGTGCCCTTCCACATTTAACACATGAAGAAGTTACTTTCAAAAGATAAACTGCAGGTAGAATGGCTTGATTTTATATGGAGATTTAGGTGCATAAGAATTGGAATTGATTTTTATGAGGAAGATGGAGAAGTTAACCTCTGAGTTAAGCTTATGCTGGAATTTGCTGTTGAGTTCATCTTACGGAGACTGTAAAATCTTGTGGTTGGCAGATACTGAGTACACGTTTGAGTGCAAATACTGGGTCAAGATTCAATGAGTCTTCCTATGCATGTAAGAACTAACTTTTTGCCATTTATTTTCCTGAAGAACTTAGGTTTTACGTGATCCACTCTTAAATTGTTCTTTAATTGCATATTCCCACCTTTTCTTGATGGGGAGACTAATCATTGTTTTCCTGAAGCCTGCTTCTTAACAGCATTCTGTAGTTAACCATCAAATCCTCCAACATATTTTACTGTTTTGTCTCTTCCCTCCCTGGTTGCTCAGAAAATACAAGTGTTGCAGCATTGCTATCTTGCAGTATTGGATATATGCAAAATCTGATATTTGTGTGGAGTCAAAATAATTGGTTGCTTAACCAGTGCAGGTTGCCTACTTAGCTGTGCAGAGTGGTTTGAGTAAGGAGTCACAAAAACTGCTTTAGGTTTCCATAGCAAATTTTGCTTGGTATTTTTTTTAAATTCATCTGTAGGGAATATACGGTACTTAATGTGTTGTCAGAATCAGGATGCAAGAAAGCACATGGTTAAAACTTAGCAGACAGAGTCATGACTTCAGGCTCTTTGGCAATGGCAAAATTGAAGGTACAACAGTTCGTCACAGGAGCTCAGGAACTTTCGCTACCTGTACTGAATCTCCAGTGTGTTTAAGAATAATCTTTTGCATATTTGCTTGTAGAAGAAGTTAAAGTATGCAACCAGTGTAGTTCTCTTTAAATTGTCCAAGGATCCAAAATTGTACTGATTTTGTGTAGGCTTGTCAGCGATCTGTGCCATGGGCCTGCACAGATCTTCCAAGATGCTGAGGAAATACTAGATTCCAGGCAAAAATACTGGCATGTATAATGTGAAAAGTCACAGTATGAGATGTTGTACAAAGTACACAAGTTGGAAGCTGATGTAGGTACAAGGGAGAATTTATATTGTTAACCCTTTATTTATCATATGGACTATGTTGGTCATCTGTCATTTACTTTAACAAGTTTTTACTTTTTTTTTTTTTAACTTTTTTAACAAGGTTTTTTTTTTTTTTTAATTTGGCCTAAGCTTGTGTTGAAGGGAAAACTGGAAGGCACAGACTTTGATTATGTTTGTGGAACCAGAGAGCTTCTGCCAGAACAGGAATAACACGTGCTTGGACATAGAGCTGTAGTTGGTAGATGTTTTCATTGGGGTCATGTGACTGTGTAAGCAGGAAGAGCTGCCTGATAATTTAGAGTAAGAAATTACCTTTGTATGTGTATCAACAAAGAAAGTAGCTGTTCCTTGGGAGTTACAAGGTGGCCTTTTAAAATAGGATCACTGTGTTGTCAAAATACTTCATATTTTTACTGCTGTTGTTACTTGGTCTGGATGTAATGCTGCGTTAGGTGTTCGATACCACAAGCATTTTTCTAGGTGAGCCAGGTATCCAGCTGAGAGAGTTTTCTGCTTGATACTTTCCTTTAAACTTCAAAAGATTCATGCAAATAATTATTTATGAAATAGCAAAGATGTTATTGCACATGTTTTGAGAGAAAAAGGGATGAAATAAAAATTAGAGTTGGAGGACTAAACTCTAGGTACTTAAATCCAGATTAGTGAAAAAACATATAGTGGTTTCATCTCCCCTTAGATGCAAGTGCTGGACAATTAGCGTCTTTGTAATCATAAACCAGGAATGGTCAGATGATTAACTCGACATGTGCCAAGCGTCTCTCTACTACAGTTATTGAATATTATTAGCTTTACCCTTGCTAAGAATGAATTAAATCTTACTAAACCCATATTACCATCAATTTATCAAGCTGGGCTTGTAGTAAACTCAAGGATGTGTGCCTCCCCCATCATTTGCTTTACAATAAGAATTTTTTATGAGAAACTCTAGCTGGATACATGTGTATATTTTACTGTATATTTCAGAAGAAAACCTGTAAACATTCATTACTAAGAATTTCAGGTTTTCCTCTAAGTACAAGATGGCTTCTGAATTTATTCCACATGAACATTGAACAAATTCTTTGAGAAGGTGTACTACCTGCACACAGAGCTTTTCTTGCTCTCCATTGCTTTGTACAGCAGAGTCCCATCCCTTCTAATTTTTAAATTTTAAAATGGTCTTTCTTGTTACAATATTCCTTTTACCTTCCCTCTATTATAAAATTAGCACCCTGAAAAGCTGCTCCTAGAAAGAGATTCTGTGTTACCTCTAGGGGCTTTTTCTTCACATCTACCAGGAATGGACCTTCTGATGATGGTTTCTACATATCTGGGGTGAAAACACCTCCTTGCATCCTTGAACACCATCCCTTGAGCGTGTCACGTGGAGGTGTTGGAGCATACTGTGTGTGAAGGTGACAGGGTGATGGCTGCCAGCATTGGTTGAAACAGAGGCTGTGAGGACTGACCTGGTGCCCAGATGTCTTCTTTTGCTTCTCTTTTGCACAGCTCCTTGCTGCACTAGGAGCAGCAGCCCACATTGCTGTGGGACAGAAGCCCTCTTCAGCAGCTTCAGTCCTCACTCCAGCCTTGTAGGACTGCAGTAAAAGAAGTCCCTGGTTTTGCCCCATTTCAGTGGCTCCTTTTTTCCCCAAAGCAAAGAAACCCTTTTCCTGTTGCTTCCTTCCCTGCCACAGCAGCCTGAAAACTGCCTGACTATGATTAAAGATTGCAGCAGGACAAGGTGGAGGCTTAATAGCTTTGTAGAAGGAATGAGGCTTTGACAGTTGTGGTTGGTTGAATCTGGGTTTGAGAAGAGAGTGGATCTGTTGCAGTGGGAATGCATATGAAGTATGCTGCAGGGAGTGGAAAACACCTTTTTGGGCCTGTCCTCAGCCTCCCACTTAAGAATCTGGAGACATTACCAGATTCAATTTTTCAATTTTGCCTATGCTATTGAGAAACCTTGAGCTGGTCCTAGGCAGATATCAGACACACATATTTTGTTTGGGTGAGAATTTGATGCCAGAGTTGCTAATCGGATCAAGACGTCTGGGTATGCTTTTTTTTTTCTACACCAATGTGTGGGCAGAATGCTGTGCCTCCTGCTCCTGTGGGTGATTGAACTTGCTGGGTTTTATAGCTTTGAGACTTTGGCCTCTATCACATGCATCAGCATGAAAGTGGTGCCAGGCTAGAGCTTCTCAAAGAGGCATTTATGTGGGCAGGCTGAGTTCAAAAAACACCCTTGGAATCACTGGCTGCAGTAACACACTAGTGTGGCTGTGAAATATAAGGGAAGCTGTTACCAAAAGTATGAGAATATGCATAGCCAAAGCCCAGTGTTTCTGATGTGAATGGCCAAACAGGAGTTTCAACTGAAATGGGGTACACAAGTGAAAGTTGTATTTTTTTTGTCACAGTATATGTATGTCTAGAAAAACAAACTAGAAATTCTGCTGTTGCCAGATAGGGCAGCTTTTAGAGGATCTTAAACTTATATTTATATGGGAATTTCAAAACACGTCAATAAATGGCATGAAGTTACAGATATGCAAAACAGGATAGACACATGACTGAGTGTTTATGAACATCTATCCCATCCCAGATCTGCAGCACAACACATGATGTTGTTTCTCCTCCAGCAGAAGGTGAGGGGAGAGTCACTAGAAAGAAGCTAGTATATCTTGGTTTAGTGTAATCTGAAATCATTTCACAAGGAGTTTTTTAACTTAGAGCACACAGTACTCTGAATCATCTAAAATAAACACATTTATTTTTTAAAGATACTTTTTAGTTTATTACTTACTGCATGATTTCTGTTACAGTCAGTGTTTAAAGGTGTTGGAAACTACAGCAGCTTGGAAATGCACCCTAGCCCCTTGGAAGCCACAAATCTCTTTTGATTTGGCAGATGATTTTTTTTAATGGACTAACTTGTTGCCACTGTTGAGAGTCATCTTGGGAGCCAGAGAAATCCTTCCTCTAGGGGAGGAGGTGTTGAAATTTTTCCTGACTCGAGTGAGAGAGACGCTTGAATTCTTTGCGTGGTGCTCAAATGCTGTAGAGCGGAGCATGCTGTGAGCTGTGCCACAGCTCAGAGCCAAGCACATTGGGCTTTTCTGAGTGCACATCCTTGAAATCTTTTGTAAATGCAGACATCCTGCAGCCTGTACTGTACAGAGGCTCTCTAAAATGGTAAAGAGCAAAATACATTTCCTCCTCCCGAACCCTGTAGCCCTGAGGGGCCTGTTTGCCAGCCGGGGCAGGGTCCTAGTCTCGGCATCGTTTCCTGCATGAACCTTTGCCCTCCCATCTTGGGGCACCATAACTCTGCAGCCAGGCTGTCACAAACTCTCTTCCTGTGATTGTTGTCCTGACATCTCCCTTCCAGTTTGTTTTACAGCACAATGATAGCAAATGCAGAGAGGAAGGAGTGGGGAGGAGGTCCAGTTGTAAAAGGATTTCTCCACCTTTAGTACTGCTGTCTGTCAGGGAAAGCTGTGCCTGGCTTTCTCACCCACTATAGGAAGGAATGATGCATAGGAAGGAGGCAGGCACTACCCCATGGCAGGGGATCCCTGACAAGGAGCTGAGGAAAACAGGAGAAATATGATGTATCAGGCCTAATGTCAGGATTAAAACCAACTAATCTGAATGCATTTATCACGGCCTTCAGGCTCTGTTTCCTACCTGACAACAGCCAAATGATGTTTTAAAAGTGAATTTCAGAATATAAAAATGGCCTTTAGGGAATTAGTCCTAAGATCCTTCCACTTCAGTCTTTCCTCTGAGTTCAAGATGAAGGCATGCATTATCCCATGAAACACCTTCATGTTCAAGCAAACACTTTGAGTTTATTTTGCTGAAAGCATGTACTTAGACTGGGTAATAACAGGAACACACTGAATTTTCAAATTACACATGTATCTTCATAAATACCATATTTTCATTTTTTTTTAAAATTTGACAGTTTAAATGAATAAGAAATAAAGGTGTCATATTGGGCTCCTAAAATACGATGTAGTATTACTGTTATTTATTTGCGTAAATATCTGTTAAATTTTGCAATCTTCATCAAGAAGGTACTTGCTGCTGTTGAAGGTTTCAATCATATTTCTTGTTAAGAGGAAGAAATCACAAAATATTAGATAAAACTGGGAATCCCATTGGCTACCTTAAAAATTTGGTAAGGGTCTCTGGTCTTTTAGAATAACTTTCACTAAAACCATTACTAATTTCTTGGAAATTATGTCTTCTGAATACTGCCCCAAGTCCTAGAAGCAAGAAAACAGAAGAAGGCTAACTTGCATGTGCAGACATGTCTGTAAATAGCAATAAGGACAGAGTTCACTCATCAGCTGTGAACGGGGTTTGTAAAGGCACATTAAAGTACTGTGGATTACTTAAGTTAAACCTTTGGTTAAATATGAAGTCAAAACAAATGTAAAACACAAAAAGCAATTGAAAACACATGCCGGGCAAAAATATTCTAGAATACATGTGTTGGAGTGGGTCTTAGCGGAAAGTAAGTTAACTCAGTCTGTTTCTGCTTATTCCTTCGGGAGTGGAGCCGGGGAAAAGGAGGTGTTACCAGCTGTAGTGGAATGTAAGACTGTGGGTTGTCTCAGCATCTAAGGATTATATACGTACACACACATATAAGGAAATAGGTATGCATGTATCTTATACATACCTAAGTATAAAACCTATATATTTAAAAAGTAGTGTTTCTGTTTCAAATTTGAGTATGATGGGTCTATTTGTAAAAAACCTAGAATCATGTGGAATGGCAAATATTCAAAAAATGGTGCTGCTGCAAAGGCAGATGCTTTAATTGCACTGAATTTTTAGGAGACATGTAGCATCTATTTGCTCAAGTCCTGTTTCAGCAGCAGTTATTTTCATGTTATGGTTTTAAAGGTGGAGCAAATACATTGTATCATTGTCTGAAGATTGAGGTGAATTAGATGTGAGACGTTTCTGCTGGTAATGAAGTCTTTCATTGTTATAGTCTTACTGCTATGTTTCCACATACGCAGATTCTTTTAAAATAGAAATTTCTGTTTCTCTCATTTTCGCTGTATCATGGGTCATAGTTATTTTGAATCTCCTGGCACATGGTTAAATAAAGCCCATTTTTGTAGGAAGTAAATGAATAGGAAATACTGTTTCAAGAATGAGACTTCTACAGCTGTTGTATATGAGGTTTTGTTTTCTTATACAGGGTAACCACTAGATTTAATGGGGAAACTTCTTCTGGTAATGTCTATGTAACTAACTCAGCCTTAGCAGTGTGAATGGAGCAAAGGTATCCCAAGACCCCTTTTCATGCATAATCCAATTCCTCTATTCACTTTGCATTTGATTGTTAAGGATAGAAGATATTCTGGAAACAACAAAAAAAAGTATTCATGGAAATGGAGGTAGGAAGAGGGAATTTTCTGGATCATGAATAAGGGTACGCTATAAATTTCGCAGATAGAATAGTCTTCAATGACAGAGCAACATTCATGTGCAGCTCTTTAAAGGAAACTATGTAGAAAGCAAAGCTTCAGTGTGTGGTGCTGTTAATGAAGCCTCTAGCTGTTATGTCCAAAAAAAAGTGTACATTTTGATTTTGCCTCTGAAGAGTGGTTTTCAAAGATAAATAAATCCTTTCCCTCATGAGCGTCACTATGGTTTCTCAGCATGGTGTGAAGTTGCTGCGGAGTAGATCCTCCCAATTTGTGTCTCTAGATCAATTATGACTTGAAGGAGAAGCTTTAACAGGTAGGTATAGGTGAATTTGGAAGGAAGACTTGTTTCCAGCATGGTACATGTTCTGCTCAGTCTCCTTTTATAGCCTGGTTGTCCTGGGCTGTCAGTTCTGTGGGTCACTGACTCGTTTACCCTCTGCTCCTGGCACAGTGAGGTCCTTTCTGCTCAAGGTCTCTGGGTGCTACTGCAGTACAAATATTTAATGATAAAACATGCTTATCTCCCGCCAAAAATCTGGCAGCATCCTTATCGAGATATTATTAAATTGTCAGTTCAACCATATGCCGAGCGTTTTAGGCGAACAAATGTTCACACTGGCTCTCGTGCAGTACGTGCAGACTCTAGAGAGAGACAGGTGGCCGTATTTGCACTATTGAGTACTGCCTGGTTCCTTACAAACAGAAAGTTGCATTGAGTGCCTCTTGCTTTACAGCAGATTAAAAATTTATGGACTTGATATGCTTGAGACCATGTTAATTCAATTACACTTAAAGCATTTAATGTAGGTTGGTGGAACTTAAGTAGTTTGCCTATTAAAGATGTCTCTGCATTGGCCACAAAAAATTAGGCAAAGTAAATGTATCAGACCCTGCCCCACTCCACAAAAAAAATCCCTAGCAATAAAAGAATGATCTCAAATTTATCAGCATTTTTTCTTTGAGTAATTAGTAGAAAAATGCCTTTATCAATACATTTCATTACCTCTAGTATTTGCCATTGATGAACACTCAGGAAAATCCTGGTGCTTTTTTAAGGCAGTCTTTGTTGTCTTTTCATCCCCTTTCTCCAGATGACATCACTTATTATTGCACCTTGGCTCTTGAAGACATGAGATTTAAGATCCACCAAGTAGTTGTCAACCTTTTCATTTTATCTTCAGTTTGTCTCTTTTTTTAGGAATGAGAAGTAAGGATGTTGTTCTGTCACTGTACTAGCGTTTTTTCCCACACTTTTATTCTTGGAAAGTAGCCTGTCTGGCAAAAAATCAAAATAGTCTGATTTTTGTGAACATGTTTGGAATTTTCTTTCAGAAATCTCTAGTAATGCTGCAGAGTCTTAGCTGTGGTTCATAAAAATGATATATAGAGTAATTTCACTGCTGAAATTGATTTTTTTCTGTCCTTGTTTTAAAAATAAATTAATTAAAAAATAAATTTTTTTTATATGACATTGTGAAAGCTGTCTACTAGTTTGGGGGACTGCTACAGCTTGTGGCATTCCATTTTCCTTCTCTTTTTTCTCCCTCTCCCCACCTCCCTTTTTTTTTTTTTTTTTTTTTATATGAAGGATAGACTTTGTACCAAACTTCCATCATGATAAATGAGAGAAGAAGGAGATGATACTTCTTCTCTCATCTTTATTTGTTGATGGCATTTGAATGCATCAGGAGGTAATGAGCTGAAAATGAATTAAAATTTATACTGAACATTTTCTTCAGAAAAAGAAATGCTTTCAGAATGCTTAATACAAATAAATTTGAAGAAAGTTGCTGAGCTGTCTTTCTTGGTGGATATTACTTTGTAATAATTCTGCTTTTTCTGCCTGTGTAATTTTTCAGGAGAGAGAAGTTCTCATGCCAAATAAAGTTTAAAAGTGTAAACATCTAGATCATTAATACTTGCAATCTTTGCTACAGTTTTAGGTGACCTTGCCTTACTTAAACCACTAATTACTTTGCCAATGACTTAATTAGTTTCTGAGCTATGAATTATTTTCTCTGCAGTCCTTTGCCAGAATAAGAGCCTCTGACCATAAAGCTGTCCTGCATCTCCAAAGTACCGCAAACAGTGTCACCCAGCTTCCAGATGCATTCCAACCCTCTCTTGCAGGTTGAAACTAGGAGAGCTGGACACCCCCACTGATGACACACTCCAGATCCCCTCAGAGTAGCCTTGTGGCTGATGGACATCCTTTGAGGCATAGAGGGAGCGAGGGAAGCAGCAGTTTTGGGCAGAGCTCCTCAGATGCATGCTTTTGGCTGTCTGGGCCTGTTAAGGGTGACTTAAATTTTATTCATACAATAGCTAAAATACAGCTTGTAGTGATTGCGTCTGAACACTATTTTCCAAAGTGGAGATACAGTAATATCTGTTTAACCCATCTCCTCTTCAATCCATCTTGTGTTCCAGGGAGAAGTCATTGTTTGATGACTATATTCTTATGGGAAGTTCTATTCCCTCACCAAAACCTGCTCCAGAGCACTGTAAACCCAAGCTGTGCTGGGCCAGCTCTGTTTCAAGGGTGGATAGAGTACGTTGGAACAGCAGTGAGATGGTTTTGGAAAGCTTGGACAGTGGTGAGTCAGTGTCCAAAACGGTTTGGGAACGTGAGGCCCCTTGTAATCTTTCATTTAAGTATTTGAAAGTCTTTTGTGCTTTTCATAAAATACAGTGACTCTGGGCCAAGTTGTCAAAAGAGCAGAGAGTCAGCATGGATCAAAGTGTTAAGGCAGAGTACGTTGCCATCCCTCGCATGCAGGGATCGGAAGGATCTTGCAGTGCAGAGTCTCCAGGCTCTATAAGAAGACCGTCAGTGACAACAGTATAAAGGAGAGACCACAGAATTAGAGGGTAGTTGAGGCAGGGATGTACCTCTGGGAAATTGTCTAGTTCAGCCCCTTGCCCATAACTGGATCTGCTAGGGCTATGCTCAAGATCAGATGTAGCTGGGTTTTGAATATGTCCAAGAGACTCCACAGCCTTTCTGGGCAACTTTTAGCTTGTTTTGATCACCATCACAGTAAAGGCGGGCTTTTTTCTTAAAACAGGGAAATGGTGATTCCCTAGGGAAACGAAGAGATACTGCCAGAAACCTAATCAGGAGCTGTTATGAAAGCAGATGACTGCTTCTAGTTTGCTAAAGGATCTGAAACACATTTCAAAGAAATTCAAGATAACTATTGAGAAGTCAGAAGCTGTTCTGTCCTTGCACTGTGCCTCTTTGAGAAAAGCACCATGCTTGTGTCCATTCCCAGTGTGATTGCAGAGTTGACACCCCATATCCCTAAATGGGCCATGCCACATCCTGCCTAACTAACCATCTCCTCTCCCTTCCCTGTCTGTTGCATCTGATCTGAGGGTCTCATCTTCACTTTCAGGGCCTCATTAAACCTACTGTTGTTTTCCCTTTCACTTTTACTCACTCCTGTGATGTTCACACCACCTTCTAGCTCACCTGCAGTGTCTGTCTCCACTATCTACTTGGTGCACCTGTACAAAACCGATTCCTATGGTCTCTTGTTGGAGAGAAACTTTTCTACAAATCTGCTTCATTATCCTTATTCAAAGGCCTATTTCAACTCTTTGTAATATCTTAAAACACCTCAATGACAGTCTGCACTGCTTGTGTGCTCATGCAGATGTGCCCTTGCAGATGTGTCTTCCCTCATCAGCTCAGCATTATACTGCTCCCATATCCCCGGTTGTTTGTTGCTGTATTCTCTTATCTCAGGTTGTAACATTGTGATTGAGAGGCTGCTGTTTTTCCTCCTCTGCAGAAGGACTGGTAGAATAGGATGCAATCCCTGCGTTGATGGGATAATCCATAACAAAGAAAATTATAGTGGATCTATGATACAGGGATCTGATCTGTTAGGTGAATGTGGATGAACAGCATCCTTGTATGGGGAGTCCTGTCGTCCAAATGGTACAGTCAGGTTTAAGTACAAAAGGGGAAACATACAAAAGGGTACAGCAGAGAAATCTGAAGTAGTCTTGTAAGTTTACATCTGTTAGATGAAGAGGTCTGAACTCTTTAAACAACCTGGCCTTGGTTTGTGTGGGAAGTGAATGGTTATGGGGTGGTTTATTTGTTGAAAAGCTTCTCTGCATCAGTTTAGGCAGGGTTATCAAGGTTATGGAGGAAGATCAGCCAGATGAAGCCCACAGAAAATCAAATAGAGCAAGCTTGGTTGCTGGAAATTTTGGCATAACTCCTTGTGTCCCTACTCCAGTGTACTCCATCCCTGGCTTTTGGGCAATACACTGCCCAAATCACCATTGTGCTTGTGGTCACAAGAAGCTGGCAGTGGTTGGGTTGGAGGCAGGAAGAAATAATGTAGTTGCTAATAGGTTGATATGGTCCTGTTGGCTTTGGTGATATGACCAGCTGACTTTGGGCACCATTGTTGTTACCCTGTCTTGTCTCTGCTTATGTTTCTAATGCAAAGCACCCACCAGCTGGCAAGATTAGGTGGCTATGAGTCCAATGACTGCTGTAATAAAGTTTCTAGAAGGTGCTTTTTCCCCTCTTTGAGAGGTGTAATGTAGGTAACATCAATATATAGAAAAAAGTGAGAGGTCTTGTTGCATTAATATAGAAAATTAATTTTTCTCTCTTCCTTCTTATAATGTGTCATCTACCTGTGGCCTAAAGCAGAAGCATGTTCTTGCCATAACTGAGATACTATGAAATTAAATGATACTGAAATTAAATGAATCAACTTAAAAATAAGGTGTTTTTGCAGCTGGATGCAGAAAGATGTCTCATCACAGCTGTGCTTAAGAGTTTTACTAGCAAATCAAAGTTTTACTAGTAAATCAAATTTAGGGGTACATAAGTAATCATAGAGACACAGCAACAGTTAAATGTTGGTCTTGAATATCTGAGCTCTTTTTTTAAGGGTTGCTCTGCACGATGGAATAACTGCACCAAGGATTAGTTCTGCTTTATCATTCAGATTATTGTTACACTGATGGCTCTGAAATACTACTTCTAATATACTAGTTTTTTTTTAAAGTCTGGAATTTCTAAGAACTATATTTGTTCTTGTCATATTTTTGTTCTTATTCCAATGTCCAGATGCAAAATTGAGAAAAGTGGTAGAGGATGATTCTTTTGCTGTTAGAAGCTAAGCATGTAGGAGCTCCCTTGCTTGTCTTCCACCCTCAATGGACAATAGGTTTCAGAAAGAGTGTGTGACTCTCAGTGTCCTCCTACAGCTGATATTTGCATTCACCTGCACGCTTCAGGGGTCTGTCTTCTGCCTTTCCTTGTACCGAAGGGGGTCACCTTTAGTTTGCCAATTTTTAACCTCATCTACTTTTGCTGAGCTTCAGGTATCAGATTTTTTGCCAGGGAGCAGTGTGCAATGAGGTCAGACTTGGTGATGTTGCTGTCTCTGCTCTGTAGCGAGAAACCTTTTTCCCACTTCCGTTGAAATCCGGAGCTTCTGAAGCAGAGTTTGCTTTTCTGAGGAGTCCAGCTGAACTGCACACTTGTCATTTGATTGTATTTTGACACTGAATGGCCTTTCCCATGCTTCTCTTCTAGAGAAAAAAATATCAGGTGGAGTTAGATTTGTTTATCACTAGTCTTTGAGTCCCATTGGTCTCTGATCAAGTTTTCTTATGCTCGTAGAGGTAGTTCCTTTATTCCTGATTTGAACTGTGCAGAGCTTCAGGTTTTATATGTTTTGGGTTTGGGTTTTTTTTGCATTTAACCTAAATTATTAAGAAATAAAAGAGAATCTCTTTAAAGATGGAATAATTAACTGTGATAGAAGGTTTTGACTACTTTTGTTTGCCAAAACTTTGAATTGGCATATAATCCTGCTTGTCCCAAGTAAGCAGGTTGTTTAATTGATCTAATGCACACTTACTTAGATACAGTAATTATTTGTGAAAGAATGCCTTGCTCTGGTACACCTGAATTTAGGAGTATTTCTTGGCAGCAGTAGTCTCTATAGTCATCTGCAGGTTCTGCCCCAGGATTTTATCTGCTCAAAAAAATTTTATATTCAATAAGCATTAATACAAACCTTCTCATATGTGTCTTTTTAAAGATAAATTTGTGATGAGGCTTAAATATTTAAGTCTTAAATGTGTTGAAGCAACAATAATAGCATATGACAATCCAACATGAGTAAGTGTATTTGATTAAAGTAAAACAAATGTGATGGAGAGCCAGTTAAATGCTGGAAAGGGGTTGAATTTCTAAATTCATCAGCTTGTTGGATTATTGTTGACTTTTTGGTATTCAGAAAGTAAGTTTTAGTCTAATTGCCATTTGAACTAATTATATGTTGAGAATTGTGTATACATTGCTGCTGTGGTAATAGCAACAGCTTTGATTTTTCTTGAAAACTCAGGATTATAAATTGGAAATTTATGCTATATCATATGAATGACTGAACTTCAGTTCAGCTTTGTAATTATTATAACCCAAAATATAGAAGTGTACTGTATCTGATGATGTTATGAGGTGCTGAGTTTGTTTTGTAGTCCTCTTATCACATTCCTTTGGGCTCTATTCAATACATTCAAGCTTTTAGTTGAAGCCCTCATTTTTATGCTTAAAAAGTTTTGTTAATTTCATATATAGAGGGAAGTGTGGGGGGGGCAGAAAGGAAAGGGAGGACAGTGTTTGCTTATGTGCACCAGACTGTAATGCTCTCTCTTATCATGAAATGTCTTTATCCCACTCTTGTTTCACTTCTCCTTCTCCCATATCCATATTACATTTTTAAAGTCTTTTATGCAAAATACATCAAGCCAGTTGTTTAGTCATCTTAACGGAAGTTTGGTCTCAGATGAGTGCCGAATTTCATAAAATTTGTATTATCATTTTCATCTCGGCTGGAACTGTTAATGTGTGCCTGTCTGCTATCAAACATCACTAGCTTTGCATTGCCTTTATGAACAGTATTCGTATTTATGAAGTTGCCCATTGATAAGGAAGGCAAGGTAGTGATGAAAAGTTTGTTGGAGGCTCAAGATTCTAGGGATCAGAATTATATTGTCTTCTAAATCTAGGATCTGTTTTCTTACTCTTGTTTCAAAGTACCCTGGAATTCCTTGTCAGGTCAGTAGCTATTGACAGTATAACCTCTAAAAACCCCCAGTAAACATGGTTGTCTGGCCAAGTAAGGCTCTCAGTACCAGAGAAGGCTTTGAAAGTAGTGTGTCCCAAATCCCAGGAATCATTTTAAAAAGGTCAGTGCTGTCCAATGAACTTAGCTTCTGATTCCCCTTATAAGAGGGGAGATAGATAACCTGCTGGTTTTAAATTTCTCCATCCCTGTTTATAAGAGCAGTCTCAGACATCTGTTTCAGCTGTGGTTCAGTCGTGCTCTGGTGCTCTCTCCACTGAAGCACGGCATGTCTCTGTGCCTCAGTTCACATGGTGCCTGCCCTGGTGCTTTGGGGAGGGTGAGTGTTATGGAGATCCTTGGAGCTGTGCCTTGGCAGACTGAAAGAGCCAACCAGCATTGCAGCATTCCAACTGCAGACAGAAATGTCCCTGGTCCTGCTTGATAGGATGCGGCAGCTCTCTGGCTGCAACTCAGACCCCTGTAGATGGTGGCCATGAATTTTAGGGCTGCCTCCATGTTCAGGTTCAAGTCCATTGGCAGTGAAATGTCTGACCATCCCACAGCGTGCCATTTTCTGGGTTACAGAGCCAGGATGTCAGACTTGGTTGCATTTCCCCAGTCTTGTGTGTTTAGCTGAAGTTCAGACTTCAGAGGCTTGTGGTTAGCAAGTGTCTTGTGTGTGGCAAGGGTGGGACCCTGGGGAGGGACTGCAGTGCCCTGCAAAGAGAACATCCAGTTTTTGTTTGAATTTAACTCTTATTTTTGGAACCATGGGTGACTTATTCTTGGAACCCCGTTTTTCAGAAACCCATCTGCATGCAACATTGCCAGGATTTCTGGTACAAATATTTTGTCATTTGCTCTTGAGACAATCTGTTGTTTCAGTCCTGGATGAAGTTTTGTAATATGTTTCTTGAGATATAATGGAAAAATATCTCAGTGGTGGTGTAATCTTCTAGGTGAAAATACAAGGTTAGAATTTTTTCTTCTTTTTTTTTAGGAAAAAAATGACTAGTTGGTTTTATTAATGCATAAAATCTATGCATTGAAAAACCGAACAAAACCCAAGAAACTAGTGCACCTATTTTTTCTGTCTGTGGCACAACTGAGTTAGAAGTGAGCCACTTTTTTCTTTTGTCCAAGAAATATTTGGATTCTCACATTTGGTGCTCATTTTGCTCCATCCTTTCTCACCTATTTCACATGCTCAGAGCACTCATTGTGCCAGGAGGCTTGTTTGTTTTCATGTGATTTTTTCCTCTAGCAACAGAGCTCATCCCTTTTACTAGTACCTCCCATAGTGTGTGTGCAAAATCCTACCTTTGCTAGACAGTGATGTAGCAGAAGAGTTGCTGGGAAGTGTTAGAAGAGTTTTAGAAGTTGGAGGTCTAAACTGACAGTTTTAGAAGGTGGAGATCCAAAACCAAGGTTTGATCCTTACTTTGTAATGACAATTCTTATTCTTTATCAGATTTTTTGCCACCAGGGGCAGGGACACCTTTCACTAAATGAGGTTCCTCAGAGTTCCATCCAGCCTTGCCTTGAACACTTCCAGGGGGAGGGCATCCATAGTTTCTCTGTGCAACCTGTTCTAGCACCTCTCCACTCTCACAGTAGAGAATTTTTTTCTAATATCTAATCTAAACCTACTTTCATTCAGTTTGAAGCCATTCCTCTTTGTCCTGTCACTACGTGCCCTTGTATATTCGCTCTCCATCTTTCTTGTAGGCTCCCTTGAATAATGAGTCTTACAACCAACAATATTGCATTGTTAGTGTTGACTTCTAGTGTTGCCAACAATGTGATCTCCCCTTGGGTGATCATGTAGGGGGCACAGGAGGATACTGTAGGCTGGTTACTCATGCTAGCGCCACGAGTACCCACATCAAAGAAGTCATTGCTGTAATTCTGTTTACTGGAATGACTTATTTTTCCCTTTTTTTCCCCTTATTTTTCAATCTTTGAATGTTTGAATTATCCTTCTCTTTTTCTTCCAACCCCCAAAAATGAAATGTAAAAGTTCCCTAATAAGGAGGATGTCAGCAGAATTTTATTTTTTTTTTTTTGTCACTGAGTGGGAAAGAAAAAGTAATAAATATACTTGCCTTGGTTGATAATGGAGTGTATGTGTTTACCTGTTCTCATGGCTCTCCTGCTTTATTGGCAGTCTCTGTAAAGTTAAGTCCCCAACCTAGCATTTTAAGATTTCAAATGAATGGAAAACAAAAAAATCTCAGTGTTCCAAAATATCCTTCTGCAGGCGAATCTCATGAACCTTGCAGACAAGCAGATCCAAAACCTTGGGAAGCAGCTCCAGTAAGCTATGGAAGAAAAGTCTTTGTGCATCTGGGAAAGCTGTTGCAGATGAGCGTTGTAACTGTAAAGAGAGAATGATCTCCTCCCACTCCAAAAATGGAGCATGAGTCAAGTAGTTGCCAGGTTTATTTTGGCAGAATAAGCATTGTAAATTGTGGCTGATGCTAAAGGTGTGCTAAGAAAAGCTGCTTTCCATGATGAGTGACATTAAGGCTCTGCATACTCCCAGAATTCATGTAGAGTCCTTACAAATATTGCTCCTTTTTGCGCTTGCCCCTCTTCTCATTCTTATAACTGAGCTGAGGAGCAGGCGAGTGGTTCTCCTTCCTCAGTCATTGCCAAGCAATTCTTTCTCCTAGTGCTTTGCTTCCTCTTGTTTTGCTCTCTGGATACCTTGTGCCTGGCAAGCTTTCAAGGGCTGGTAGCTCCCTCTTGGAGGAAAGGTGGGCAGGTCTGACAGCACGTAGCTTTGCTGATGTACTTGACTTTCACTTGTCTTCTCCCTGCAAAATAAATAAATAATTGATGTGTGAAGGGGAAAAGCGTGGGAGGAAAAATGTCAGGAAATTCAAAGGTGAAGCTATTTCCTCCCTCAGTAATATTTTTCTTCGTGTTTTTTCTTCTCTTCAAACAATGGGGTGAGTTAAGAATGGATTCAAACTATCAGCCTTGCCATTGTTTATTTAAATCCTTTCATGTGTGTGACGGACCTCAGGAAAAACCCACACTTCCATTGTGAGTCCTCTGGGCAGCCTCTCTAGTATGGTGCCAGTACAACAGGGCTCCAGTCTCCTTTGGGTTCCTGGGTGCCAATGATTTCAATATTAATGGTGAGACATGCGACGTGTGGGATTTAAAGGTGTAAGCTGTGAAATTTGGTAGGTCACTCAAGGCCTAATTTTTTTAAAAAAGAAAAAATATAGCCCACATACTCAGAATAAGGATGTCAGATGTTAATTACTTAAGTATAAGATATTTGTAAAGTTTTTTCTGGGTGTTCATGTGTGTACACACACTTCCATTTGGGGGCCAGGGTGTTTTGCTTAAACAGGTGAAAGTCACTTCTGTAGTATAAAACAGGAAGCAGATGGGTACTAATTAAAGCCTTGTTGATGATAAAAGGTTGACTGAGCTTTTGAAGCAGCTGCTTTCCTTATTTTATATATAGCCAGTGCATACTTTATATAAGAGCCGGCCTCCTCACACTTCATTGTTTTCGTGAAGCCAGAGGAAATGCGTGTGCATGTGCGTGCGTGCTGCCATGGCTGAGGGATGGTGCTTGCAGTGCTCGCTGTTTGCTTCCTTCTCTGCCCTAGAGAAAAGGATGTTTTCCAAACGTCCGACAAAGATGCCAGGCACCTTTTCGTCTCCCACCTCTTCTACTTCCACCTTTCCACACTCAAGCAGGTGGGAGTGTCTGTTTGTGGTGATGCTGTAGATAAGGGAGGGCTAACTGTGTGTCACAGATTTTTGTGTCTCAAACCAGTGGGGAGAACTGCATCTGAGAGGGAAAGTTATTCTTCATGCCTTCTTGTTATTTGTCTATTACGCTTTTGGAAAGCGATTAAGAGAATCAAAAAACAAAATACCTGTGAGGGTATCAGCCTCTTCTGTGTGTGTGGTTTGCCATTGTCATTATGGTCTTTAAACTTCACAGGTACTCTTTATACTGCCTTTACTGCCTTTTCCCTTACCTTGGGACTTGTAGCATAGACAATAGACTCGTCTTCAAAAAAAAAAAAAAAAGGAAAAAAGGTTTAGACAAAGGAAAAATAGCACCAAGGCAGGACTATCATAGAACCATAGAATATTTTGGGTTGGAAGGGACCTTAATGGTCACCTAGTTCCAACCACCCTTAACTATCATCTAGTTTCAACCACCCTGCCATAGGCAGGGCTGCCACCTGCTAGATCTGGTTGCCCAGGGCACCATCCAGACTGGCCTTGAATACTTCCAAGGATGGAACTTCCACAATTTCTCTGTGCAACCAGTTCTAGAGCCTTATTCCTTACAAAATTTCCTCATAGTATCTAATCTCAGTCTCTCCTCTTTTAGTTTAAAACTGCTTCCCTTCGTCTTACTACTATCTACCTGTGTAAAATGCCACTCTCCACCATTTTTATAAGCTCCCTCCAAGTACTGAAAGGCTGCAATGAAGCCTCCCTGGAGCCTTCTCTAACTAGCAGTGTTAATTTTAGTATTTAAATGCCATCAGTAGAAAAACATGTATTGAGCATGGAGAAATAAATGGTAAGTTTCTGTTGACTTGAGTAAGGTAAGTTTTGTCTGTATATTGAAGTACTGAAACCTGCTTACAGGCAGCTTTTTTGCTACTGGGATTTGGTGTGGGGGTATTAGTTCTTTCAGTGGGGAAAGTGCCAGTGTCCTGATGTTGGGGATGTCATCATTCCAGTAGAAATAAGCTAAATTTGGTGAGGGCAGGAGGAGACAGAGGAGACTTGAGTCCAGCAACATGCAGATTCAGGGGGTGGCAGCTGAGGTGTGGAGAAGTGTCTTCTGTATGGGGCATCTGTCATTGCATTGGTCAAGGTTCTTAGTGGGTGGTGCTTGGGAATCAGAATTGTGTTTGCCTGAAGCTGTCATAGGGGTGCTCTCTGGTAGTCTGTTTGAAGCAGCAGCTTTCCTATTTTGAAGCTGCTGCTGAGGTTTCAGGTTCCTGATTTCATTTGAAGCAGAAACAGCTTGAATGGCAGACTCCCTACCAGGGGCAGGTGCTCCTACCACCCTGTAAGTCTATGACTGCCTCAGAGGAGCCAACCAACCCAAAGGGTTCAGTTGATATTCCTTCCCTCATTGCCACTGAATAACTGATATCTACTGTGGCACATTGAGCAGCTCTGATGAAACTGCTGTGCAGTAAGAGCCATGGTCTTTAAAACCTTCTTTGTTAATGCTGTTAGTGGGGATTATTCCCATCATATCTTTTCACTTTTTTGGGAAGACAACCACAAACTGGTAGAATTTCTTAAACTGCAGTCTGCTCTTATTTGGTCCCTGTGTGTGAAGAGTTGAAAGTTTTTTCTATAGGCATGATCCTAAAAGCCTCTTGGCTCTCATCACAGGAATAAGAGGAGCCTCTTTCCCTGTACTTTGCTAACATTGTTGATGAATTGGTGGATGTCCCCTGCTGATCTGTGCGCTTCTTCACTACTGCATCACTCCCTGGCTACTGGCAGCTGAAAGGAGAACCACTTGGTCCCACAGTGCATGGAAGAATGGCAGTGTCACCTTCTCCACTGAACAATGTATCTCTTGAAGCAGTTTTTTACTCTGAAATCACCTGAGTTGTCTGCATTTCTGGTTATGGGCTCAATGAGTTGTGCTGCATCACTGCAACCAACACTTTGCTGGAGTTTACCTTGTTAACCCGGTTTGGAGGAGCTTTCCTTCAGACATAAACTGCAGGGTTCTCTTACATGTTCTGATTTTTACAACCCCTCAGTGTTTGTCAAGAAGCTGTTGCTATTTGAGTGTACTTTGACATCGTACTTGCGTTAATCTTCTTTGGCCTTATCCTTTAAGTCAGCCTTTTGACAAAGTCTGGGGGCCACGTTTACTCTTAGATGGTTCTTGCTCTTTTCCTAGAGTCAGCAACTTAAAATTGTCTGTTTTCTTCCTGTGGTGCACGTGTATTTAAGCCAGGATTACAGGAAAGCCAGTGCAAACAGAGAGAGGACATTTGACTGCCATTACCTCCCCTGGTTGCCTTCTGAAGGATTTTAAAAGGATTTTGGAGACCCTAAGAGAATGTGAGCTAAAACCTGAGAACACTTACACTAGAAAGGATCTGAATTTGTCAGTAGACTTGATTAAAAAAATTAGGGATCCATATGATTAGGGCTATTTGAGAAGCAGGGAGCCTTTGTGGCAGTGTAAAGGAGTCATACAAGCTGATGCAAAAGTTATGATGTGCCTTTAGCTGTGCCAGGAAGCAAACGCCTTGTCACTGCTGCTCTCTGGCAAGTTCTTTCATAAGCCTTTAAATCTACTTTAAACATGTTTCTGTGGTGTTTATTAGCCAACCATACTGCACATAAATCACTGCAGCTGGGGAATTTACAAATCACGGGCTTCACTTCAATTCTCTTTAGGGATGAATGTGTATCTTAATGTTTTGGTTGATTGCATTCACTCTTAATGTTTTCATGTTCAAAAACTTAAAAACTTAACACAAAAGTAGACAGAAGTAGGCGAGAATTAAAAAAAAATCTTTTCAGTTTAAAATATAACTTTTTTTTTTTTAAAAAAAGCTGTAGAACACAGAGATTTGTATTTTTTCATATCAAAAATTGCTCAGCTACTACTCCCTTTCAGTCAAGCATGTTGAATGTATACGTGTGTGTGAGATGGCTGCTGTTGTTAGGCAAACTCTGAGCAAGATAACTCTGCGCTTCCTTATCAGATGCCCCAGAAATGCCTGCATTGAAGGAAATAGGCAGCAGTGTATGAGTGAATGAGGGGTCCTTGAATAATTGACAGAAGAGGAAAAAGGAGGATTGAGCCGGTGGCTGTTTTGCGTTTCCATTATTTGAGGAATTTTTGGGTTTAAGTGGTACATCTTGAACTTAGCTGATGACTTGAGAGTTTCATTAAAAGGAATGTCTAAGGGGTACTAAACTTTATTAAAATTTTAACTGGTACCTAGATATCCTCAAGGTACTAGATCCAGATTCCTTCCTTCATTGCTCCAAAACTGAGTTTTGGAAGTACCTTTTTTAAAAAGCCAGTCTTGAGAGAAATGTTCTCATTTTCTTCACCTCCTTCTCCTTCCTAGGTAAATGAGGAATTCCTAAGACTTCTCTAAGAGAGGAGAGATGGAAATCCTCCTTCATGAGAACTGAATGCTTGAAATAATATCCAAAATAAATCCATATAAAAAAATTCTTGAGAAATTTTTGAAATGTAGTTCTCTAATTTCTACTTTGTCACAAAGACTGTTTTGTGTGAATTGTGTGGCATTTGGGAATGATGTCTCTTTTGTTCTAATCCATAGGGCATAGTCATAGGACTTGTGATGGGTTTAGTAATCACATACACTGCAGATTGTGATTCTGATGAGCAGCACGGATGGCATGTAGTTCAAAGTCTCTTTTCTAACTCTCTGCTGTAGTGTCAGGGTGAATGTAGGCAAACAATGCCTTGCTGGGGCTCTACCTCATCCAGCTGTGTTACCTGCAATACCTGGTTGCGTGTGAACTGACTCCAGAAGTGTTTTGTTGGTTTTCCTATGATTTCAAAACCAACCTTCAGCAAATACGTTTACTTTATGTTCTGCCCTCTTTTTTTGATGCCCTATTTCTTGCTCCTCTTTGTGTTTTGTTCTGAGTAGGCTTGTGAGTCTGTGTTTACAGGTTGCAAAGCTGTAAAATTGTGAATTAACTTGCTGTTGTAAGTTAGCAGCGGACAGGAAGAAAGTTGAAAATACTGAATAGGCAATATATTGCTGTGTAGGCACTTAATGTTGTTACAGTGTGATATAAGTTAAAATATTGCTTATTTCCTCTGTGCTGTTCAAAACAACCTGGAGCATGTTATGACCAGGATCTAAACAATAACTGAAAAAGTAAAAACAAATGTTTTAACAGAGAAAGGCACGGCCTGCCAAATGCTCTGCATAATTTATGACTACATGAATAATCAACAAACAAAATACTTTGAAAACACCTGACTTTCCAGGGGAAGACTTTAATTTCTTTTTCAAACCAAACGAAAATGTGGAAATATTCCCTGTGATATCTTCAAAAATGAAAACAATGTAAAATTAAGCAAGACTAGCAAGGGCTGCAGTGTTTGCTGAAGTTTGCCAGCAGTTTAACACATCTGTGGACATAAACCCATAGATGTATCAATGACAAATTGTTATAAAACTTCATAAACAAAATTGTCTAGATAAATAATATCAGAAAACATGCTTCAGTAAACATGCTTTCTTATTTCTGTTTCATCCTTGTTTTTACAGAGGCCTTTATGTGATCCACAGAATAAATAACTTCCTGTGTCTTGATTGTTATTGCGAATGACAGCTCCTACTGCTGACATTCCTGCTATTTTTAATCTGATGTAAGTTTATGTCTGTAATTTTTATTTTTATGGGAGTGCCCCATTCTGACCTGCTCAAGAAAAGAGCTTGTGCATCTTTGGAGCTGTGCAGGGCTGTGGAGCTGTGCAGGAGACTGTGTTGCTTCTCTCTCTGAATATCTGCAGGAGGGAAAACTAAACTGCAGTACTTGAAAGAAGCAAAAGCTGTCAGAAGGAGACAAATACTAAGCAAGTCCCTGTCGAGTGTCTTAAGACTTCCTTGTTGCAGCCCTTTGAATTGATTAAGGCATTTAGCTTCCTGTGTCAGCTGTGCTTTTGCCATAGTGCTTTAATGCATATCTGGAGAAAGCTGGAGGGAAGCTCCTCTGCCTTCCTCATCTTTGGGCCAAAGCATGGGGGGGATGGGAGGCCTATGGCAGGCTTCGTGATTGGTCTGCCCAGTTACACAGGGGATTTTCTTTGAAGGAGGATGGAGTCATGATGGTGAAGTTTGCACCAAGTGAAGGCTGTGACCTCTAGGAGGAGGGAGGCTAATGTGAAAGTTGGTAAGAGCTTTTTAAGTTTGAGGGATTAGTGAAGAGGAGGAGAGACTTCTCAAAAACAGTGTTTCCTTTTCTGAACTAATGAGAGTCATGGCAATATCCTTTCTGGGACACCTGCTATTGCACCTGGCAATAGGCACCTTGCACCCAGAGCTTCCATGTGTCAGGCTCTGTTTAGGGGGACTGGGAGAATGAATGAGGTCTGATCTCCGAGCAGCTGTAGAGTGGCCAGTTTCTTTGCGTATGTCAAAGAGAGAGAAACAGTAATGAAGGGAGAGTAATTAAACCTAGTTGTCAGGAGAAAACTAGCACCTAAAATGCCTAACAAATCTCATTTTTGCATAAGTGTCCCACTCTGGAAGCTGTCTTAATTTTTGTCCAGTGTGGTCCTGTGGCCCCAGCAGCAGGATGTAAAAGATGTCAAGCCACTCTGGTGTTGCTAATCTTCCTTTTAATTATCCTCATTGCAATATTTCATTGCTTAAAACAAAAAGAAAAGGATGTTTGGGTATTGTGATGAGTGCTGGTGCACCAGAGCTCTCAGGCTTTACTCTGTTAATTCCATTCTTGTAATTAAAACCATGACTTTTCCTTTCTACTTTACTTTCTTGGGAAGGAGGAAAGCAAATAATACAGAGCTGATGGTTTAAGTCACTGTTGCCAGACGGCATTCTATGGGAATGTGGACTTGCCAGTATGTGGATTGTAAATAGTCCTTTGATTCAATAAGGGTCTGCTAAGTACAGAGCTCAGCCTACAGTAGTGAGAGAATAGGAATACTTCCAAAATGGGTGTGAGGGAAGAAACTGCCCTTTAGATTTCCCTCCTTTGTGTGCCCATCTTGCTCTGAGAAATAGTACTCTGCCTCCCATAGCCTGCTGAAAGTTGTGTGGGTGTCCAGGGGTAACTGTTCAGAGTTGGTGCTACATGTTTTGCAAGATTGGATGACTCTGTCTTTATAATACTGAACAGATTTCATAAAAACCAGTGATGAGTGCCAGCGTTTCTTGAAACTGCAGCCTGAAGAACGTCAGAGAAAGCAGTGTTCGAGAGGAAGATGCTGGCGTGAACACTGCAACTCTCTATCAGGAGTCCTCTGAGTCCCAAGAAAATCAACAAAAATCCCTTTAAGTAGACCACACTTCTTGAAAGAGGGTGGCTGCAACTGGCCAGACAGTTGAGAGGGGCAATGCACGCTGGAACATAGCCAGAGATTACATTGAAATTTGGATGAGGGGTTTTTGTTGGCATTGGAGTAGTAAATCACGTTACATAAAATCTGCTAGGCTGTGGGAGCAAACTTGAATTGGAAAGTGCTCTCCCTAAGAGAGTGTGCTGGTGGTCTGACCTGCTTCTTGTGGTGGGGACAAAAAAGTACCGAGGCAAGCTGTGTTCAAAGAAGTGAGGAGAAACACAATACTTAGTCTATGTGATGCCTCTTTGGCATGTACAGAGAGGAGTAATTGAAAATAGATAATTGCTTCATGTAACTTTGAAGTAAAGAACAAGTATAATAACAACACAAAGAAAATTTGACTTCATAAGTCAGTATCCTTTACCTATTTGCAGATATGCAGAAGTTTAAAGGGAACTTAAATATGATCCTGTTTAAGCTATTTTAATAAAAACTTAAGAAATCTATTTTTTCCGGCTAATATTCTGTTAACCAGAAAATTATATTTTATTTTCTTTTTATGTCTGAGACAGATAAAGGGTGAATTGGCTAGAGGAGAAATAAATAGTAAAACGGTGGCTTTATACATTGAACTGTATTCACATACCAAAGAAACTAAAGGAAAGAGAAATGTCTATCTTTTCTTTACTCAGTTTCTCTTGGTTGCTGCATCAACATCAGATATTCACAACATAAGATGAAATCCATATGGTGGTTATTTTTAAGCTGACACTGTTACCTTACAAATGTGAAACCTATGCATCTTAATCACTAGATGCAATAGATAGTTTCTAAAGATGCCCTACGCCAAACAAAAAATTCCACTCAATTCTGGTTTTGTTTTCTTTTTGTAGTCTTAGGGGCTATACTAAAATTTTGCTAGTCTATCCTTGCACTTGCTGTAGTCAAAGATCAGATGCATGGTGAGATGTAGCATAAGATATTGTTCAGCCTATAAATGAAAGGCTTTGCCCTTCTTTTTACAAGACTTGCAGTTTCCTCAAGCCAGGGATTTCCTGTGGGGCACAGCTAACCCTGCTGCAAAGGAAGCTTGCTGCTTTCATTGACTCTTTGTTTCTGAAAAACTGGTATTCAATGGCATTCATGTCCAGAGAATTTAAGCCCTATAGTCCTTTGCTTGCTAAAGCAAAAGACTCACTCTGCTAAGCTTATACGGGTGTAATAAGGAGATATATTTCCTTTTTTTTTTTCCAATCTGTGCAAAGGCTCGGTCAACACGACTTTTTATACTATTGGATCTGTATATCTCCTTTGGTATGTTGCTTCCTAAGCTAAGAAATACAGTCAGGCTTAACACCTTTCCTAAATATCTCTCTGCTGCCCTTGTCAGATGAGTGTGCGTTGTAGGAGCTGTGGGTGCACTGCAGGCACCCTTGGCTCTGTGTGTGGAACTTGGATTGTGGAAGAGCAGCTGCTCCTTCCCCTTGTCTCTAAGGAGAGGTGTGTGGTCAGGCAGTAGGTGTTGTTGCAGGGCAAGTAAGTCCTCAAGGTTCTCCAGTGTCAGCTAGCCTGTAGGCAGCACAGTGAATGGGCAAGTGTCATGAACTTAGCCCATGTCTCCCTCGCAACCTCCTCTGTTTTGCCTGCCTCAATTATAACTTATTTTCAGCTGTTGTGGGTAGCACATTGGTTGTCTATCCATCAGGTCATGACAAACACTCCAACTCTTCAGGTTATTGATGATTTTGTGAAAGCAAATAGTCTTAATCCAGGAAAATGAAGAGTTGTGTGGCTCCCTAGTAAAGTATCCAACTGAAACCAAACATTTAATGCTAGATTTGCTTGTACCTTTACCTAGACAAGTGGCAAAGGACTGCTTTGGTTATTATGCAGGGCTTTTAGCATGTAAAGCTTATGTGGCTGTTCAGGCAGGGATCTTTCCAGTTATTCACTTATCTTGTTAAAGCTCTTGGAGTAATCATGTCTGGGTGGGGTGGATTTTTTGTTTGGTTTGTGGGGTTTTTTTGTTGTTGTTAGTTTTTTCCTTTTAATCTTGGAAGTTCTCTGTGTGTCCACAAAGCTCAATGCAACAAATGTGCCATATTTTCAGACTATGATGTTTTTCACCTCTGTGATTTGCATTGAGAATGTTGGCCTATTTCTCACCTTATTGCTTCTTATTGGTGAGAATATGTTACCAGTGCTCCTTTTAAGATGATTAGTATAGTTCTAATTAGTATTGATATATTTAGCATATACACACTTGCACCTCTACTTTAGAGCTAATGAATGTCAATAAAAAGCAGCTTAGTTTTAGAAAGAAAAAAGGGGAGGGGGAAGCTTTCTATAAACAGTTCTGTAGTCTTTGTGATAAATTGGGTGTAGTGGTGAAGAGTGGCAGAGGTGAAACAGGCTGTCTGTTAAACAGGAAATGAGTGATTAACATTTTTTTGTCCTACTGATCATAATTACTCCCTGAAAAAAAAAAATAAACACCCCTTTAGTCTCCCTTTATCGTAGTCCCATAATAAAATTTGAAGCTATTAGTCATTCTGGCATTGTATGAGTGAACTGCTACTTTATTACTCCAGTTTTTTTTTTTTAAATTGTAATAAACTTTGCTTATAATAGTGAATCATGTTTTTCTTGAAATGACATGCTTGTGCTTTGCATTCAATGACAGTTTTTCCCTCAAACGTTATGACTGCTGTAGTGTCTGCATCTTTCTGGAATTGCTTTCCTGGTCACTATGTTAGAGCCCATGGTGAATAATTGTAAGAGGGCTACCTGCCTGTCATGAATCACAGCAGCCTTCCTCATGGCTTACTGCCCTACAGATAATTCTAATGTTGTTAATCCCTTTGATGAGAACACTTTAGCAGTGGTGCATAGTGCTAATCTTGGCTGCACTGTCATTCATTTAGTCTGGCATTGGAGTAACTGCAGGTGTTCCCTCGCTTACCTTTCTTGAACAAAAGATACGGTATTTGGTACGTGCAGTGGCCTATATTCTGTGGGACTGTTTTGAAATACAATTATTTCCCCGACTTCTGATGTTTTACTAATTGAATCCTTTAGCAGCTTTTCTGAGATACCATCTGGGACTGCAGTCAGGTCATCCAGGTTATGCATATGTCCTTCTTCTTTGCCGTTTTTGCGTTACTGATGTAATTGGCTGCTTGTGAAGGCCAGAAGTCTGAGAGTGTTTAAAGAGAGAGGAGAAGAAGCCCCAGTTGTAAGAGTATCCTAACTTTGAAACGTTCCTCTTCAGTGAGGCCTTGTGTCACTAATGAACTTGGGGAATGCTTCTTTGTCATAAGATATATATGATCCATATTTGTGGAAAACAGAACTGTTTATTGACAAATGTGGAACCCTTATATTTGTCAAAAACTTGTTTTCCATCTGTTGTAATAGAAAGATTACAGCATCAGTTTTATAAAGGCAGTATTAGATTTTGTCTGGATAACCAAATATAGTTACTCCTGCTAGATTTGAATTTTTTAATGTGATATTTATTTATTCCCTTATTTTCTACACTTTTAAAGTTGTGTTAAATGAAGTTGATAAATGAAGCCATCATTTATCCTGATGGCTATTTGCCTTTTTTTTTTTTTTNTTGTGCTGCCTTCTTATTGTTCCATAGCTTTCACAATTGAAAATGGATGGGTTTTAGACAAGCCTGTTGGCTGTCTTGGCTTCCTAGATGATTTTACCAGGAAACATAAGAGTAGTCATAAGTAGTTTTGCTTGGGGTTATCATATGTGGAACACTATTCAGGTGTGTGCTTGCCCTGTGTGCATGCTTCTTGTACTATGAACCTTGTTCATGGTTTTTGCATTTGTTCTTTCTAAATGTCCATGTAGAGAAAGTAGTCAGGTGTTGCCATGTCATTAGAGATATCCAAACTACCATTATGGAAAAGTGCTTCTAAAAAGTCCACCTGGTATGAGGAGGAGGATATCTGGGGATAGCAATTGAGAATTACTCAAATACACGTAAGTATAGTTGCCAGTTCTGACATGTAAGTATGCATAGCCAGGTCTCTTAAACATCAGTGTCTGGAGCTGGGCATGTATTTTGTGTTATTGCACACCATACTTCACAGGAGAAAACTTCAATAATTGTGAAATCCTGTCCAGTCCCTGGTGCCACATGCAGCAGCAGGATGCAACATTGAGGATGGTTAAGCACCTTCAATGTTCAAAGTTTTTTAGTCTTTGACAGCTTTGAGAAGGAAGCATAGGATACTACAAATCTCTGGACTTGACTGTAGAATGTACAGGACTTAGGTTAATGCCACTGCCACATAGTCACAGGAAGCCTCTCTCTGTGCAGGAGACCTGTATAGCTACACATAGTGATAACATGCAGTCTGTCCTGTTTTTGTACATTTATGCTTGGAGTAAGGGGTGTGTTGCTTAAATCTGATCATGTGAAACAGATTATGGAAGTATCTCTGTGTCTGGAGATGATGTTTCATGGGTGGCAGTCTGGGAAAGACTCTCATTATGCCACTATCTGTAATGGAAAACACAAAGAAACAGTGCAAGGTCCCTCTAGTAATATAGAAGTATTTCTTCACATTTCCAGCTGATACATCTTAACTGTATAACAGTACAGGAGAAAATAAAAAGTCAAACAAAAGCATCCCCTGAAGAACAAAGGACCCAAAAAAGCATGACCTGTTTGGGAGGAAATCCTGCCCTTCCACCTTCATGCAGCTGCAGGTGGCAAATTTCCAGTATCTTCTAAATACAACTCTTTGACCTGAGGCTGTCATGCTTTCAGTCTATACTCTTATCAGACAACAGAGAAGATCTCTGAGCTGTAATCAAAGAATGCCACAACTGGGTGGCAAAATTAGCTATTTCATTAGCGTTTGAAGCCAAATGAGTGATTGTGTCAGTGAACATTGTAGTATGAGGAACGCGTCCGAGAGAGAAATGTGACTAAAGCTGGTTTATGAACATATTATATGCTTTCTGTTGACCAAGTGGTTTTCAGTGTTGAACAGTATCTCTGCGGGAAATCCAAGCTCCTTGTGCAGCATCTGCCTCTGAACTTATTGTGTTTCATAGTCATTAGATAATATAAACAGTATTGCCTTACATCAGACTGTTATACCAAAGGAAATTCTGGTAGGTCTGAAGTTACCAATGTTCTCTTTCCTCCTCTGACTTCTCACCCAGCCCCTGCAAACTTGGCAGCATGGTTGGAAACCACAGCAGAACGAGTGCAGGCAGACCTGCCTATTTTGTCAGACATGGTCTAACTTATCCTTGAATAGATGCTACATGGTGCCACTTGCCATGCTTAGCCCCTGCTGCTGCTGGCTGGCTGTTAATGCTGAAAGATCTCTGAGCAAGTGTTCTTAAGTGAGAACTTACTGTCCTTACACAGTTCCCTAGAAGTTTTAATGACTTCTTTTTGAAGTGGTGCTTGCCACTGAGACTCCAAGAGGAGGGTGATTTGAACATCTGGATCTTTGCCCATACAAAGACCTAGAGACAGGTCTGATGTCTTCTGTAACAGCATATGGAAATCCTGTGGTTTTCACTTCTCTGTTGCAAAGCTTTTGCTTTGGTGTTGTCTCCACAGGGAGATTCTCCTGGTTCGGAATCCTGCTGTAAGCTGTCAGTAACAGGACATGCTAATACAGCTGGCTGATATGCCAACCACCACTGAGCACAGCTAACACTTCTCAGCAGTGATGATGATAGCTGGTGGTGGCTTTCTCTCCTACCAGTGCCCAACTCTGACTTCTTTTCCTGAGCATGTTTGTATTGCAGTGTCCTCCAACTATCATTTACAATAAATAAACAGCCTCCCCTCTCTGCAGAAGCAGCCTAGAGTACTGTGTTCCTTTAAAGTTTCTCTTCAACTTTCAAATCTGTTTCAGATATTATTTGAAGACATCTGAGAACTACAGCCAGGTACTGTGCCCATACTGTATTTGAAGTCATTTCAGCTGAGGGTAGAGCAAACCGGCACTTGTGTAGATTACCCCCTTGGATAGGGAGTGGACTGCTTTGATGTCTTCTGAATGAAAACTTAGTGGGCAGTCATTAAACTGTTAATTTTAGTAGAAATCCTTGACCTGTGTGTTATTGAAGCAGTGTTGCTCCTATGGTCTTCCAGTTTCTTATAACTGCATCTGCCTCCAGAGGCAAACTCCTGCCTTTGTTACTAGTTAATTGTGAATCTTTTTCCAAGATGTCGTGGAATGCTTTACTGCAATGCTGTCAGGATATGCACTTGATAGCAAATCTACTTGTTTCTGTAAAGTGTGTTTCCTGTTGCATCTTTCCTCGCTCTCCCTTTTGGTGGCTATCGTGGCACTATGGTGAATGGGTGCTGCCAGTGCCCGTGAGTGAGGGTATGAAAATGGGAGAGACCATTGACCCTATTACAAACTTTGCAGCACCCTGGGTACTCACAGATCTGCCATTAGATCCTGCATGGAGAAGTTTGTAGTGGAGTTAAATAGGAGCTCTGGAGAGGAACTTTGCTTTCTTCTCCTTGGGGTGCTCCAAGGGGCTGAGGTGGAAGAAAGATGGCCAGTAAATTTTCAAGTTTAACAAAGCAACTGAGCTTTTGGGTGTTTAGTAAAACTCAAAAACAGTTTACTGAAAAAAATAATTAAATACCTTAACTTCAGTCGTGATAGAGATATAATTTTTGTCAGCAATTAGTTAAGTTAAACTCAATTTGCATGGGTAGTATTAATATCTTGGGTTTCAATGCAGTATTAGATATCAGTAGAGCTGTCGAAAGTGTTGGAAATGCAGCTAAATGATCTAAATGTATAGATTCAAAGGAATCATTTTCTTGGCTTCATGAGTTTTATTGGCTGGTATGGGCTCATCACATTGCATGCAGAAGATACTGTTTTTGCATATTTGCAATCTTAAATCAGCAAGTAACAATAAGCGTATCCACAGCTCCTGGTCCAAATGCTGAAGTACTTTGTCTCAGAGGCGGAAACTCCCAGGAAGCAATCCACAGATGGCAGCAGCCCTGCTGCCATGATGACCCAGGTTTTGATAAAATTCCAGTGTGGCTATTCTCAGTGTGGTCTGCCATGAATTGCCACTGCTCAGAGACCCCCCTGAAAATGCAGACCCTTGCTTTTGGAGTCATTCAGGACAGGTCTTGGGAGGCTTTGCTTCAAAGTCCAACTGAAAGCCATGGCTGAACGCATCTTGCAGTGTGCCAGGGCTGATGGTGCCACTGCATGCCCCAGCCACTGACAGCCACACCATTCCTCTGGGCTGCCAAGATCCACTACTAAAACTATACTTTTTTATCAGGTCATGTTTGCATCTGGCAAAGATTTGTAGACACAACATCATTAACAGCAGTGCATATTTTCACAAGATTTACCTCTTCAACACTTTTTCTAAGTTAGTAAATCATAGCTTCTCTAATGTCCTGCTGGCTGCATGAAAAACAGGAATTTATGTAACAAGCTCTGGGCCGCAAACCTTTTCCTGTTAGGAAAATTTTTTTTCATTGCTGGCAGAGTTAGGAGACAGCTCTGTTACTCAAAGAGCGACCTCAAATGTCCTCAGTACAATAATACCAGATTATAACATTTTTGATGACTAAGGAATAGCAGTGATTTCTTAAATATTTAACACTTGTGTTACGGAGAAGAGGGAGCTGAGCCTTGTCACAGTGTTTTCCCTGCCCAATGTTTCTTGTGTTTGATATGCCTATTTTGATAGTAAACAGCGATCCTGAGCCAAAGGGGTATGTTTACAAAATACAGTAAAAAAATGAACTGGCGCAGGAGGTTTTTTAATCAACAGCCGTGCAGAACAACTTTCTTGCGACATTTCTGGAGCTGGGCTTGTGTCAGCCAGGCATTCGGCTGTGGCCCTTGACTGAAAACAATGGGCTGTGCCAGGTCAGCCTCCTGAGGATTCTCAGCCAACTGCTGGAGCTACAGACAAGACCAAAGATGAATTTTCGGGCTTACTTTCCCCATGTGTTAACTGCACCTGGTGCAAATAAAATTACAAGGCTTTCCCTAACACCCCGTTGTCGGATCTCAATACTCAGTTTGCAGTGTTACCTGCATTGAAGAGACTCAGTCCTACTTTATAGTTCTTAGGAGAACAATTTCCTTTCAAAATTGAGTAAGGAAATGCTCAAATCATAGAATCATCATGGAGTCATAGAGTGGTTTGTTTGGGTTAAAAGGGACCTTAAAGGTCTTCTGGTTCCAAATCCTCCTGCCATGGGTAGGGACAACTTCCACTAGACCAGGTTGCTCCAAGTTCCATCCAGCCTGGCCTTGAACACTGCCAGGGATGGGGTGTTGTCACTGGTGTTTGTTTAATTGGGATAATTCATTAAAGGTGGTTCTTTGGAGGAGAGGTTGGAAAGGCTTCTGTGTTTAGGTACATGGCTTTACTCGTTGTTGTGCTGGTTGAACATCCAGCTGCGTTGAGGCCATGCCCTGCTATCGCCTGCTGTCAGGGGGTGTTTTGTGCCCTTCTTTAGGGTAAATCTGCACTTTGGGTTGAAGCTGTCTCCTGCTTTGGGGTAGTCTCAAGACACTGGTAACTGTAAGGTGTAGCAGGACTTGTAGCACCTCCTTGCTGCCCTGGTCTACTGAGGTTTCCTTTTTGACCCCAGAGTAACCGCTCCTGCTGAGCTTTGCAGGTGGCCAGTCCTGCTTTGACTGGTTGGCTTTCCAGGGCCCGAAACATGTCATGGCTCTTACAGGGAATTTGAGTCTGTTGTCTCTGATTTGAGCTGGTGCCCATGAGTTGACTTACTTATGGTCTTTGCTCCTTTTCTTCTATCAGCCAGATATATAGGCAATGGAGAAAGATGTACATCTTTGAGAAAGCAGATGTAGAGAAGTGAAGAGGAAGGAGTATGTTTCTAAAGATGCTGCTGTCACAGTCAGCACTGTGGTCTATAAAATTCAGCAAAAGCAGCCAGAGAGCAGAGCAGTGGCTGTGTCCTTCATTCTCCAATTTGCCTTACAAGGTATGCAAAGCTCCATGAGCTTTCTCATGGTTTGGTGTTGTAGTGGGTGTTGAGTGTCAGGTTAAAAGCTCAAGAGAATATAGACGGGAGTTAAAAGATAGGAAAACAGGAAGTACAGAGCAGAGTGTTTGTGGGTCTGGCAGCCACTTAGTGTTTTGAAATAAATGGTGTCCTGGCTTTTTGGTGAGGATCAACCTTACTGTAGTGCTTTCTAGAAACAGTCTATTTTGGTTCCCTCAAAGTTTCTTTAGACAAGTTGCTAAAAATTACAATGAATGGAAGGCAGATAGTCAGTCATTGGTTTCTCTGCCATTGAGGTCTAATTTCTAGTTTACACACTTCATCTGTTGCTTTGTGGTTCCCTCCTACTTGTTCTTCATGAATTGCAATCCTAGTGGAGGCCACCTAGGTGGATCTCCATGTAGACTATGCTGCTGTCCCACTGTTCTACCCATTTCTATGGCTGCCTGTTTCAGCAGTCCGGGAACTTGTGGCCTTTTGTTAGCAACTCTGTCAAGATATAGGAAACCTTTTCTGTTGATACAATGTTTTTTACATGTGTCAGCAGAAAAGAGTATGAGGAAAAATATGTTTATCCACAGCTTGGTAATGCAGAGATTAATCTCTTATTAACAGGTCAATCTGTTGGCTTCCATTTTGGATTTTTTTATTTCTTTTTTTTTGTATTTAAGAACAAAACATGAAACATTACTTATGCCTGAGGAGATAACAAAAGCTCCAGTGCATCTGGTCATTCTTGGCACAAGATATCTGGTGCCTTCAGGTATGAGAAAAGTCAGTTTTATGTATCTAAAATGGTGATTTTGAAAGAGAAAGATAGTTTTAAGACTGAGACTTTCATTGCAATTTTGTCTACGCTGTTTGCATTCTTTCCTGTCTTATGATTTTTTCGGCAATTAGAGATGTTTATGAAAATTAGAATTTAATCCTCACCTAGTTTTCTAATTGTATTTTTTCATGTAACAAAAGTAATAGAAACTTCAGTGGCAGTAGTTACAGTTTATGTGTTGCATGTTTGCAGGAATTAGGGATGTGCAGGATGAGAATTCATTATTAGGACAATAGAACAGGATCTAGCATTCCTGAACTTTGTGTAAAATAATAATTAAAAAAAATAAATCATAAATGCAGTCAGGTTTGACTCATTAGAGTGAAACTAATAATGAGATCATCAGTCTTCTTCATGATCTTCTGGTTTATTTTGTCTCTTTTATGAGGATTTTTAATTTCAGAAGAGTTCCTTCAGTATTTTATGTAAGTTTTTATAATGTCAGATGTCATTGGGCCAGATGAGAGACAATGGGGACATGGGGACTCTTTGCAAGCTTGTTTTATCCAGTTCAGGGTGGTGAGCTGATAAAAGATGTTTCCAGACTGGCGTATTTTCTTATTTTATGATTACCCCTGTGTTTCTAACAAAACGAGAGTATGCTGACAAAAGCAAATATTAGTATGCCATAAAAGATGCATGTTTACTGTATTTCTTACATGTTATTCTGTTTTTCAGAATTCAATCCGTCACAACCTGTCTCTGCACAGCAAGTTCATCAGAGTGCAGAATGAGGGAACAGGGAAGAGTTCCTGGTGGATGCTCAATCCTGAAGGAGGAAAGAGTGGCAAATCTCCTAGGAGGCGAGCAGCGTCCATGGATAACAACAGCAAGTTTGCCAAAAGCCGAGGCAGAGCTGCCAAGAAAAAGGCAGCCCTTCAGTCTGGTCAAGAGGGAAATGGTGACAGCCCCGGATCACAATTCTCAAAGTGGCCTGCAAGTCCCAGCTCTCACAGTAACGATGACTTTGATAGTTGGAGTACATTTCGACCTAGAACTAGCTCTAATGCTAGTACAATTAGCGGACGACTTTCTCCTATTTTGCCAGAGCAAGATGATCTTGGAGATGGGGATGTGCACTCCGTTGTATACCCATCATCAGCCACCAAAATGACTTCTACTCTACCCAGCCTTTCAGAGATGAGTAATTCTGAGAACATGGAAAATCTTTTGGATAATCTTAATCTCCTGTCGCCTAATACATCTATGACTGTGTCAACCCAGTCTTCATCTGCTACCCTGATGCAGCAAACACCAGGTTACTCATTTGCATCCTCCACCACAAGTATAGGTTCACCAAGTCCAGACTACAGGAAATTTACTTATGCTCAAGCTAGCATGAACTCTTTGTCCCAGATTCCTATGCAGACTCTTCAAGACAGTAAATCAAGCTATGGATCGATGAGCCAATATAACTATCCTGCAGGACTTCTGAAGGAGTTACTGACTTCTGATTCTCCGCCGCACAGTGATATCCTGGCATCAGTAGACACTGGTGTTTCCCAAGGTGGTGGCAGGGTGCTGGGCCAAAGTGTGCTGATGGTCTCTAACTCAGTCATGCCAACTTACGGCAGTCAACCACCTCACAACAAAATGATGAACCCTAATGCCCGTCCTCACCAAGGACATAACCAGCCAACACCTGCAGTTAACGGTCGTGCCTTGTCACACACAGTGAATACCATGTCACATACATCAGGTCTAAATCGCTTGTCAACAGTGAAGACTTCGTTACAAGTGCCTATGAGTCACCCAATGCAGATGAATGCTATGAATCCGTATGCCCCTGTTAACAATTGCAACGGGTACGGAAGGGTGGGAATTGTTTCCCTCCACCAGGAGAAGCTTCCCAGTGACTTAGATGACATGTTAATTGAACGGTTGGACTGTGACATGGAGTCGATTATCCGTAATGACCTTATGGATGGAGAAACGTTAGATTTTAACTTTGACAGTGTATTGCCTAACCAAAGTTTTCAGCACAGCGTAAAGACAACCACACACAGTTGGGTGTCAGGCTAGGATGTAGTAGGAGGTAAGCTGTGCTTTTTGTAATAAATCTGCAGAACAGCTGAAGGGAAAAGAGATGTCAAAATGCTTAAAATCTGGGAGGCTTTCTGTGTTAGCACGTGAACTGCCTCTATAACAATCAGTCACTTTTCAGTCCTTTGTTAGGACTGATTTGAAAATCAGGTTTGCGCTGGTACATTAAGATTGCCACGTACCAACTCCTTTTACTTCTTGTGGAGCATTTGTGTTTTGTCATCGATGTTTTAAACAAAAAACTTGCTGTTAACTAACCAATAATGAATACATTTTTCCCCCCATTTAAGGTATCTTGAAGCTAGTTTGAGCACATTTTAATAGATTTATTCTTCTGGCATGAACGTTAATTTGTTCTTTTTGTTGTTTTTTCTTTCTTCCTAGGCTATGGTTAAATTCTCCAGACTTGTCTGAGAGCAGGAACTGAGAAAAGCAGTACAAAGATGTCCTTCACCTTTCTTTTTAATTTCTTGACAGAGCTGTGCGCATGCACTAACATTTTTTTGGGTCTTTTTTTTTCTTTTTTCTTCCTTTCGTCAGAATTGGCAGCAGAGACAGTATTTTCCTGTACAGGATGTTTGCCCAAGGTTTGCAGGTTATGTGCTGCTGTAGATAAGAACTGTGCCATTGGAAATTTCATTACTCTGAAGTGCCAAATTCACTACACCATATAATCACAGCAAAGACTCTTACTTTACATCATGTTGTGCTTTCGGTTTTGTACAGTATGATCTATAGAAGAATTGTTTTCTAAGACTATCTGTTTTGGTCCAAGAAAAGTTTATAAACTTTTGTAAGAATACTGTGATGGTCTCATTCCCTAAGTAAGTTTAACCTTCACTGATGTTACCTGTGTTTTGATGAATTGAGATAACTGTGGACTTGCCTTGCAGCAGTATGAACTGCATTATTTTACTCAAAATTGCCATACATTTCATATGGGAATAGAATAGCCTGTTAAATATGATCCTACTAAACTCACTGACTATTCAAAGCAAACAGTAGTTTAAATGCCATTTGGTAAGTTACCTGTATTTGTGTAAATTTATGCAAGAATATATTTCATTGTCAGACTACTGACTTTATTGTTGGGCTTAAGATAATTTTTGGGATACTTTCCAAGCTATTTTTTTTATAATTAAAATCTACTTTTGTTACATAGGCAACTTAAAAAAAAATAAATCTGAGATCTGGCAGCATTCATAACCTCTTAATTTTGTACAGTATTTTATCTGGATTAAGTACATGTTTTTATAAATTTCCCTAGCACTTGAGAGTGCTTATAAAGAAAAAGCTTAATAAGGATCTTGAATACAAAACATTTCTGTTTTGACATCCCTCCTTTTTGTTGTGTGATGTATAAATATAGACAACTTTATGTTTAGGAAATATTTAATCAGTTTTATATATGCAGTTTTAGAAATGTCATCTGCTTCTATTATCGTTTTCACTCTGACTACCACAAAGTGTTAAGTCTTCATTGTTAAGATGCTTGTACAATGCTTCACATTTATATTTATTTCATGGAGGTCTCATAATGTTTGTGCACTCAAGAGCAAGACCTTTTGTGGAAAATTCGTTAATTGTAGTAAAATTAATGACAAAATTGTCCTTTGACTTAATTAGCATTAGTTTTAGAGTTTGTCAGTGTTTCTATTATAAAGCAGTACATTTGAAGAGGCAAAAATGCTACCTTTGAGTGGAAGGCTAAAACTTCTGTGATGCCTTATTGCCTTTTTTTTTTTTAAGTGAGTTAAAGTAAGTGGCAAAGTTACACAAAAGCATGAACTTTAGAATAGAGGAGAGCATTAATGACAGAGATCTTGTTTCTATGGAAAAACCTGCTCTTGGAGTAGGCACACTGAGAGCTACCAGAACATTTTCAGGAGTGGGTCTTAGAATAAATTATTTCTGTTTTTTTGTAGTTGCAGGCTGCAGTTTTCATGGATGTGTGGATAACAGGTCTCTCTTGTCTTTTCAGTGGTTGCTACACAACAGTTGTGTTATAGAAATACTTGGAGTTTTTTATGCACAGACAGGATGAAGAATTTGGCTGGCTATTACGAAGGGGAGAATCAAATATTTTTACACTGATTTTTCTTTTTTTTTTTGCTACGTAGCTCACAACTGGTAAACATTCTAATTGAAATTTATCTTCCCTGTAGTGATGGTGTATGGTGCAGAAAGAAATGTGTTGTGCTGAGTAAATTTAGTTACAAGCCATATATTTAATGATCCTGTTATGACTTTCCTACGACTCTGCAATGTATTTATTGATGTGCTGGCATTTAGATCCCTGTTGGGCTTAAGTCACTGCTAATTGCAGCTGGTCTGTTATGATTGTCAGCAGTTCCAGAGGCCAATGTTAAGCTGTCCTGTGTTACAGGATCTCCCCCAGCATGAAATCGGTCTTTGAACTAGTTTTGAGCAAAATCAAATGTTCTTAGTGCCAAAGCCTTGATGAAGCCACTTGCTTTTACAAGCAATTATCTCTAGTAGCATCTTCACCATCAAATTCATAGTCTCTGAAATGTGATAGTAAATCCTGGCAGTGGAGCAACTGGAAGGCTCTGAAGATCCTTTTGCTCTGTGTGCGAAACTGCTCCCAAGTAGGTATTGATACACATAGGCCAAAGTAGCCATAAAATTCACCTCTGTATGTAAAGAGAGCAGTACTCAACGCTATACTCTGTGGGGATGCAGCCGGATATGCTACATTTAACAATATACCTCCTGTTTATTATTTACTGCTACTGTATAACTTCCTGTAAACAGATATTTTATTCATTTCCTATGATAGCTATGAATAACATAAATGTAGCTGTTCCTTAATTACAACAGTCTGTAGGAAGGCCTTTTAATTATTGTGAGAAAACAGTTGTAGGCAATCAGAGGTTTGGCTGTGTGGTCAATTTCTTTTTTTTTTTTTTTTTGGTGGTGCCAATCTAATATTTTGCAATTGTAGTTCTGGAATACTGTGAAGTTTGATGAAGGAGCATGTTGTCTGCCTTGGAAACAAACATTATGTGACCTCTAGTAATAAATCCTTTTTTCAGAAAAAGTACCAAGTTTCTGGAGTAATTTAGTTTGTCAGAATTGTTGTAAATGATTGGTTTGTGAATTGTGCAGATGATCTTACCTATGCAGCCTTGTTTTTGACTTTTCTCTGGTTTGTACTGTTATTAAAAGTTTATTGTATTATAGAGCTGTTCAGATATTTTAAATATCCAGATGTATTGTTTCCATAATATAGCTATATGATATACGTTTAGGTAGTAGATGCATTAATTGGAAAGCTCTGCTTTGATAAACTGACAGTTTGCCTACACTTATAAGCAAAAATCATGTTGCTTATTATTGGCTTAAGTCAACAGAGCATCCCTGAGAAGTTAAAATTGGACCAATTATAAAACAGTCTAAAATTTGCACTTGTTAAACCACTGGATGTATGTTAGTACTTTTTTTATTTTTTTACTGATTTGAAATTCCTATATTCATTTTGAAATTGCTAGGATTCTTAATTTATGACTGATTTTAAATAAGATATTCTCATTATTATTATTATTATTGTTATTATTTTGGTAATCATAATGTAAGATGCAGCATGGTTTATGCAAGCAAAAAGCAAATTACTTGACATTAAAAATGGCCTCTTTTTTGAAGGTGTCCCACAAACCAGCAATATCTTGAGAGATTGGCATGTACATACTGCTAGTTCTATTTGTGAGTGGTGTGACAGCTCTTCAACGCTTCACTGCTCTGACTTAGTCACACTGCAAAATTAAAATTCATATGTGGATATTTTCAGAAAAAGTGCCTGATACGCTTCTACAGACACATGAGAACAATCCCTGACAATTTGTTGTATAAAGCCATAAATGTATATAAATTATGTTTAAAAGGTTTTGTGTCTTTTCTTGTATACAGAGAATGAGATTTGTACCAGGATTCTACTTGTGATTAGTAATCCTTCTACTGAGATGTTGTTGTAATCGCTTTCCTTACCATGTAATCTTTTTAATGATGATGATCCCGTTTGGACAATCCTGATGGCATTAGCAATTTTATACAGAAAAATACCTCATGGTACCAAGTCTTGCCTGGTGAGATGATAACATATAATGAGCAAACACTAACTGCAGAGTAGTTAAAAATTTTCCATTACTTGGTATAAAGGAATTTTTCTCTCTTGGCATTGCTTCTAGAATTGGAACTGTAGCAGGTACAGGAACCTAGCAGGGCTGTGTTACCAGTGTTTTATCACAACCTAGTGTGCTAAAAGTAACTTGTTTACAAGATTTTGAGACTAAATGCAAGCAGAATCCATGCATGACTCCTAGGGCTTATGAGACATCTTTATGTAGAGATGTGTTGTTATTGGAAGCTGTATTAGGCGGCATCAGACCATGTTGCCAGTGCTTCAACAAGCGTAGTTCAGAGAAAATTGCAAAAAAGTCCTGAAATCCTTTCAGAATGAGTATTTGTAAGTATAAGCTCTTAATAAAATTGCTATGACATGAGATGGTAATTAGTGTTTCAGAATGTTATGTAATACATTATTAAAGAAAAAAAAAGGGATGCTAACATCCATCAAACCACAGGAAAGAATTAGTCTTTGAGTCCAAATTACATGTTAGAACCTCATGCTATTAAATGTGGGAGAGAGTCGGCTCTGGAGAGAGATTTTTCTTTTCCTTCTACACCCCTCGTAAAGACTGTCCACAAAGCCCTCACGGCCCTCTTTTCCCTGGTTTTCACCTCTTCCCTTCTGCCCCTCCTGAAGTATGTACCTTTTCTTGGAGTATTTTCTTTGCCGAACATTGGGATGTATGGGCCAACGTGCAACGGTGCCACTCCTTTGGCAGCCATGCTTCATACTGTAGCAATGGAAGCACTGCTGTTATGAGTAGAGAGTGCAGGAAAGTCAATTTTTTTTTTTTTTTTTGATTTAGATTGTGTTTCAAAACAGACCTGGAAGAAAGGATGAGAGGCTGCCAAAACAGACAGCCAATAACACCCACGCCACAGTTGTCTTGTGAGGCCCAGATCCCTGCTTGCCTGCAGGTGGGGAGGGAGAGTGGTGGCAGAGGGCAGGCTTTAAATGAATTGCTGGCAAAAAGAGCCAGTTTGATCTTAAAGTGAGCACAGATAGACCTAAAGAGCATGTAAGAATGCATTGCACATAAAAATAGATGTTTTTAAAGATAGTGAAAAGAATAACTTCTGCTTGTACTTTGCTGTTTCATCTTAATTTTAGCTTTGCCTTTGTTTCTTCAGTGCACATTTTGAAAGGGTTTTTTTCATGTTAGGGGCAGCTGAGGATATCTTCCCTGACATTTTAGAAAGCCTGACTTCTAGAATGAGAGGGTTGTAACATCCAAAGAGACTCTATTTGAGTGTTCGTGAAGCTGTTGTTGGAAAGGATGCACGTTTAATTGGTACATGACAAGTTACTGCTGCCAGGATAGGTAGCCAAAGCTTGTCTCTTGGGAAGGGACCGGCTAGCAATTTATGCCAATCTGACAACAAGGGATTTGAATCTGCTGATCAAGCATGGAAACCTCAAAGCATCCTTGTGCTCTGAGTCAGTTCTACATCATTGTAATAAACAATGTTTTTTGTGCTCCAAAGCACGAAGCAACTACTATGTCATTCCAATTGATAATCCAATTAAAACTACAAATGATATTAGATCTTGTGCAGCTGGTGTACAAAGATGTGGTTTGTGAAAATCCTTGGAAGGAATAGCTTGCAGTGATCAGAGCCGATGGTCATGCCCACTGCTGGAATTGCATGCAAATCTGTTTTACTTGGTGATGCTTTGCTTGGGATAATGTTCTGGCATGTGGCAAAATGATATCTAAAATGAGGAGGCAGGGACAGCACCCTATCTTACATTTTTCTACTTACTGCTGGACCCTGGGGCATTCAGAAATTTTGCATGTGTTTTTTGCAAGTAAACTTCTTGCGTGGGTGTTTATCACTGAGGTGATGGGAAAAGGATGAAGGCTTCATGCACCACAACTGGAGGAAGCTTCTGCTGGGTAAAATGGGGCTATAGAATGAAGAGTCAGACAAAGAGTTCGTTCATGATTTTGAATCTCAACATGTTACATCCTTCCTGTCTCCTCATCTACATTTGCTTATGGCATCCTTAAATGAAGAGGTCTTTCTAAGCAAGATGAGTGAATGTTGGCCTCTTCTCCTAAGTAACAAGAAAGAGGAAATGGCCTCAAGTTGCCCCAGGGAAGGTTTAAATTGGATATTAGGAAAAATTTTTTCACCAAAAGGGTTGACAAGCATTGGAACAGGCTGTCCAGGGAAGTGGTTGAGTCACCATCCCGAGAAATATTTAAAAGCCATGCAGAAGAGTCACTCAGGGACATGGTTTAGTGATAGATTTGGCAATGCTCACTTAAGGGCTGGGCTCAATGATCTTAAACGTCTTTTCCGACCTAAATGATTCTATGATTCTGTGGTTGCATTTCCTTCTCAGTACCCTAGAGTGACATTACCTGAACAGACAACTGCCCAGACCTTGCAGAAGAGCTTTGCTGGGTTTTCAGGATACTGTGTTTGCCAGGAATGTCTAAATTTTTTCTGAAAAATTCAATCAAATTCAATCAAGTCAGAGGAGTTAATGGAAAAGCCCATTATAGGAACATATATGCATTGGAAAGGGAGGGGTAATGAGAAGTTCTGGGATGCTGAAGCATGTTATGTGTTGCTTTGAAGACTGAAGAAGGATGGATTTCTCAGGGGTAAGGGCTAATGCAGCAAACAAAAGAGCATACTTTCTGTTGGATTTTGAAGTTGTGTCCAATACCAGTCACAGATTGCAAAAAATCCTGGCCTGAATTGTTGCTTGATTTTTTTGACCAGGTGAAAACAAGTGATGAGCTGTGAAACCCTGTGAGAACTGGAGTTTCATTTCAGGAGTCCAAATAAGTTACCACTTCCTGCTCCTCCCTCTCTTCCTCCTTCACCCCACCAATTTACAGCACTTGAGAGGAGTGTTCCTGTTTGGTTGGGTTTGGGTTTTTTTTGTTGTTTTTTTGGGGTTTTTTTAATGTTTTTCCACCCTGCTCAGAACAGTTGGGCTAGGGAAGGCCCTATGTCCTTTCATCCCTGACAACGATGGCTGAGCTGTGCTATGGAAGTTCTTTGCCTCTTCCTTCCTCAGCCTATACAACAGATCTTTCAATGCAACACCCAAATGAGTCCCAAAGCCAAAGCTGATTTGCTCCTTTGATGACTCCAGGAGCCCTTTGAGATGGGAAGCTTTGTTTGCCTGTAGTTCTCTTGCCAGGGGGCTTCTGAATTGAAAATGGCTTGGGTATGACAGGGGAGGCCCTGGGAAAGAGTCTTGTCTTGGAGCCATTCACCTGTTCTACCACTGAACCTATCTCATCCAGCTTCAGTGTCCTTTAACCCTCACACCCTTGTTGGTCTTCAAGGCAAGGCTTTCACAGAGGACTTTCTGAGTGGGGTTTTCACATCTCATTCTGCCGCACACAAACTGCTGGTATAAGCACGTCTGTCTGGAAGTTTATTTTCAGCAAAAAATTAGAAGTACAACCCTCTTGCCTACAGACTCCTTGAGCAGCTGGTTCTCTTCGTCTCAGTGGTCCTGGTGTGGTAGGTACAAAAAGCCAAGAGCCTGCTGATGACTGAGAAGAATGCCAGGCAGATGAGGATAGTATTTACTCCAAAAATAACATCAAATAATAATATTCAATATAATTATATTGGATATGCTGGACCTCAATGTAACTGCTGGATGACCTGTTGCCTAAATAGGACTTTGTACCAGATGAGTTAAAAAAATGATGATGCTGATCTTTGCAATAGGTGCTAGCACAATCTCGGGAGCTGTGTTTGACTTCCATATAGGGTAACTTCACAGAATGTGTGACAGACTCAGTAGCTGTGTGGAGGGGTTGGAGGAAAAGAGTGGCCGTGTTCCTGCTGGAGGAAGCTGTGCTTCACAGATATGTCTATGTCAGCAATCATGGGCTCATGAGTGACCAATAGCCAATGTGACCTCTTCAGGTTTTCAGTGGCTTTAGAAGGTTTCCTTATTGAAATTCCCCAGGGAAGTAATGGAAGTCCTCAGTGCCTACACTGATTTAAAGGGTTGGTCATCCAAGTATGAGTAGTACATGGCTTTTCCAAACTAGGGAACATCGCATTTCCTCAAGAACCTGTGTTGTTAAATGAGTTTGAACAATCAGCAGAATCACTTGATAAACTAAATAACTGAGGACAGAGTTTTATAGAATAGTGAAATGTCAGGCTGTGCCGAGAGCTGCAGAAGGGTTTCAGCATATTTTGTGACCAGATAAACCAGCACATATTACTAAATGTTGATAAATGTAGAATACTGCACAGATGAGAAGGGAAAAGTGAACTCTAGATGAAGTGTTACCACCATGAGAAAGATCTTGGAGTCATTTAAAGGATTTCTTGCCAGTCTCAGCTCACAATTAGCTGTGGACAAAAAAACCTCACAGTAGAAATAATAGTAGGACTAGTAGAGTCCATAGCAGAAAATAAACAGGAGAAAGAATGAGTGAGGGAGGGTATAGGTTAGTGAGGTGATATGGGGTTTGTAGAATTGTGGATTCTGTGGAGAAGATGAATAGGAAGTGATTAATCAGTATTTCTTGTGACACAATCAGGCACCTAACGAAATGATCAGGGAGGAGGTTTGAAACAAAAAAGAGGAAGTACTTCTTCCAAGAGTACATAATTAAGATTTGGAACTCATTGCCATGGGATGTGTTGGAGGCCAAAAGTATAAAAGGATTAAAAAAAAGATTGTACAAATTAATAGAAAATATGTCCACCAGTGACTATTAGATACAATGGTCCGGATGCAGCCCCTAGCTCAGGAAGTCTAAATGGCCAGTTGCTGGAAGCTTGGAGCATGTAAAAGGGAAGGGCTTACTCAGTCTGTGGTCTGTCCCTTATGCTCTTTTCTCCTATGCATCCACTGCTAGTCATTATCAGTGACTGGGCATTGTTGTAGGTGGACCTTTTTATCTAACCTTACAAGAGTTGTCTTCAGAGTCTCAGTTATGCTGGGAATAGATACAGTCAGAATCAGCTGCCCGACACCATTATATGAGGAGGTTTCAAACATCCTTGTGTCCCTTTCCAATTCTCTGTCAATGATCATGGACATTATGTTGGATGTCTAACTTGAAACCTTTCTCTAGGAGGCATCAACTGAGATTATATTCTCACCATAATAAGATGTGATGTAACAAATGTAAAATACCTGGTTAGATTTTTAAGCTTTTAGGGCAGAAAAAATTGCACAGAAATTTCTCAGAGGTAGACAGAACAGAGAGAAACAAAATCTGTATTCACCCGAAGCAGCTATTCTATAGCAGCTGTATGGTGGCTACGCTCAGGGCAGGAATAAGATAGTGTGTTACAGATCCCATCCTCTCTCCCACCCCCGTGACTAAAACACTACTCTTTTTTTTTTTTCTTTGTTGGCAGGTGAGGGGTTAAAGTCTTTCATATGAGCATGTGAAAGCCTTTCAAAGATGAATCAACATTGATAACTGGACAGTGAGCCTAGCAGTATTGGTCTAGAAGTAATGGTGTATTATTAATAGGAGCTTCTCCAGTGCTGATAGCCAGGGCCAGCCAGAAGAGAAACGTGTGTGAAATAAGCAGTTTTATTGCTTTTTAAATATTTTAATGATGTAGAATGGAATTCTAGTGGAGGACAAAACATTTTTTTCTTCCCAGATCCATAGTTTGAGCTTTTCAGATTTTAACGAAATGACAGCAGGCTTGTTAACTCACAGTAACTGATTAAGAAATGCTGCCCTAAAAATGAAGAAAAGGTAAGCCTTATCCTGCCTGCAGCTTAGACCAGCCCATTATAGGACTTTATGTGAAAAGACACTGAGAAGACATTGCAGTTGAATCTTGAATGCCAGAAGCTATAAATACTGTTTGAGAGTGAATTTATGCTGTATCTCACCAGTCAACATGTAGGAAATCACAGACTTCACTCAAGTGTTGAAAATATAATGCTAATGGACTACCATATGCATTGCAAACGTAGCTTTTTTTCCTTAGATCTGTGTCCAAAGCTGCTTCCTCTGTAAAGCTTTGAAATGTGAAGTCTGATCAATGCCGACTCTTCTCAAAACATTCAAAAAGAATTTTTAAGAAAGCTGTCACCTCTGCATGTTCCTCTCCAAGACTGAGTGGTTATTTTCTCCAAATTTCCACTGTTAAAAGAAAGTGGAGATATCAAAACCTCCATGAATACAAACGGTAAGGTGTTTAAATTAATGTTTGGTACCTCAACTGACTGAAGCCTGGACTTTTTAATGTATTTCAAGTTGAATAATAGAGAACATGCGTTTTATAAGGCACTGGTTAGGCTTTACTATCGTGCAGATCCATTCCCTCTTCCCTGTCTTTTCTCACCCATCCTCTCCTTGGTGATAGGTTTGGCAATAGTTTAGTGACAATTAAGTCATGGGTGCAATGTCAGAAACTGGAAAACCAGAGTCCCTTCCTGTTTATGTTGGCATCTGCTATTATTTAGCAGCTTTTCTTCTTCTTACTTTGATTAGCAGTGTTTGCAAGGTGAGTAACACTTTCCAAACATGATGAAAATATTCATATTTCTGAAAAAGCTTGCAACTGACAATCCATAGTAAGCAATAATTTTGTATGACTGGTTCTGAAGACTTCCATGTCTCTCCTCTAAGTTTTCTAGTTTGTCTGGAACCTTGCTTTGACTGCATTAAGCATTACCAATGTTAAGATGTGTTAAGTCATTATGAGAACTTCAGGGAGCTCTCTGCCACCCACTTCAGAAGATATGCAGATACTCTGAGGCTATTACAAATTCAAAGTGAAACATGTAAGCCTACTCCCTCTGAATAAACTTAATTTGGAGGTGATTTGTATCAACTTTTTTCTTTTTACTTCCCTTTTTTTTCAATTTCTTTTATTTTCTTCCTGTCTGTACAATGGTCTGGTTGTATTTACACAGTCAGTTACTGTTGCTTTGCAAAGAAGTTTGACTTCTTGCACCTTCAGCCAGATAAAGGGAACCCACAATGTAGCTGACCCTGACAGCTCTCTTATTCACTGTGTTACTGTGCATCTTCATAATTTGACTGAGGAAGGCCTCATAATTCCATAATTTAAGAGGCAATTGCATACCAACATCACAGTTGCCTTTTGAGCATTAGTTAACTGAGTGATGATACAAAACTGTTTCTGACAGCCAAAGGGATGAAATCCAGCTGGCAGATCTGCTGCCTCAGATCAGTCAGTCAGCCCTGCACGCTCTGCGTTCCTGGGGCCGCTGTGCTAATTGCTGGAATGAGATTCCTGCCCACGGTGCAAGGGGAGAGCATGAACCCTGGCCAAGAAAGACTTGTCTAGCCCATTGTCAAACCCATGGCTGCCCCTGACTCTGAAGGCTACTATGCTTAGGTAAGTCAGTGCCACACTGCAAGTGCTTGTGAGCTGCCTGTTGAGAGCCCTGAGCCCTCTCTGCTGATGGCTGCATGAAGGGAGCAGTCCTTCTGGGGCTCATGATGGCACTGATTTTCTTTTTTTGTTTTTTTTTTTTTTTTTTTAAGGATTTGTTTTACCCAGTTGGAAAACACTCATGAAAGACAGGATGTAGGGAGGATGATCTCAGATTCTGCGTGTTCAGGATCTTAGAGGCTTTAGTGGTGCAGACATAATAAATTGTGCTCAGCAGATGCAAGAGCAGCCTCTAACTTCAATGGCACTGAAAACCATAGGAAAACAGTAAACTGTGTTTACTTGGGTGTTCACTATCTTTTGAGAAAATGACCCACTCCTTTAGCAGAGTGAAATTTTTTTTTTAGGGTGCTACTGTTTTAAAAATTCCTAAGTGTGAGTTTTTAAGGTGAAGATACATTAACCATATTTGAAAATTACTTGCTTATTGCTCAGTTGAGAAAGAATTTTGATATACCAATGGGAACATATTTAACAACATATTTTGGCTTATTGTTTTTTCAAGGCAAGACAGAAACATGTCTCTGATAGGTGAATTTAAATAAAAAAATAGCATCTATTTCTTCATGTTCTTTTAGGTTAAAGACAATACTGGAACACATTTTAGCTATCCATTTGAACAATGCACATGCTAGTTTTCTAGGTTTCTGCTGAGAAATAACTGACTTGCTTTTAGTGTGACACAGTCCTAAAGAAATCCAATAATGTGGAGCAGAGATATAAACATACTCCTTGAGAGATGATGGAAATAAAGGGGGGCAAGGCTTCTGGGTGTCTGGTTTTTTATTACACTTATATGGTCCTCTGTTCTTTGAAGAGATTTATAGCCCTGTTTATCAGCATTGTATATGGCAGAATGGGGTCCCGTTGTGCTGGGTGTTGGAAAAATTTCTCCAGGAAGTCATCTCTGATGTGCAGCTCTATGGTGTTTGTTGTGAAAAGGGAAGCAGGGTGGGAAAAGAGAAAACAAATAAATGGCCTGAATAGCATGCTGGCAACCAGTATCAGGATCTAAATCTTTCATATTTAATTTTGATGGGCTTACCAAGAAAGAAGTAAGGGGGGAAGAAAACCAAAAGGACATGAGTTGCACAAAGGAAGGTAGATAAATGAAAGGGGTTTGTGGAGGAGAAGTGAGGTCTGCATGGAGAAAGAAATGGCAAAGACTCACTTGCTGGTCACTGGAGAACAGAGACACAGAGTGGTGGTGGTGGGGAATTTACCAGTCGTTTGAACGAGTGGCTGGGCAAGACGTACCTGGTCTGAGAGTCAACGGGGTCCAAAGAGCCGGCAAAAATTGCTGGGGAGCATGTTTTCAGTTACACATCCAGGCAGTTTCTCCACCAGTTTGTGCTATGTGACAGTGTATGCTCTTTCTGACAAAGCTGATAAAGTAAGTCAAAACAATAAGCTTAATGGAGATAGTCATAGCTGAATGAATAACTATATAATATTATGAAGTGTATTTAAAATCTTCTATAAAATCAATAATCCAGACTACGTGTGATCTAGACTAGGCCACCAGGCTCCTGGGAACCATGCACTGCCAACTCCTGGAGGAATCATTAATGGAATTTTGTGGCTGATCAGGTGTGAGCCATAAAAGGGAACACACTGTCAGTCACTGGGAGAGTCTGACAATAGGTAGAGCCATTGTCAGTGCAAGCTTGGTACCAGTGGAATCAGAATGAGACAGGTGGCAATGGAAATGGAGATTTTTCAGAACTGAAAGCAGTCTTTAAAAGATAAAATGTTGCCTGAATCCCTAGGGCTACAAGAAAGGACATCAAATCTGTTCTCAGCTTTTGCTAAATACGTCTTTGCCTGCTATATCAGCTTCTATATCTATCACCTATTTGCTCACAGGATTGGGGTGAAGCAGCTGAATTTGCGGTGTCTAGGTAGGCAGTCTCAAGAAAATGGTGGGTACCGTGCAGCTGTTGTCAAGGTTTTGTGTGGGAGTGGTTTTATGCCTGTCTTTAGGGAAACTGGAAATGGGATTCATCTAATCAAGTGCTGAGTTTTGGGATGGGGGTATTAGTTGTCTGTGCGAAATGCCAGTCACCTGCAAAAATAAACAGTTGAGACACACCTTTCATCTCCAGTCAAACCCAACACTGTCTGTGGCTCCACATACTAGTGCCTGCAGAACTACTTGTCCTGACCCTTCTGCTGACTGTGCAGGACAGCTGCTGAGGGAACCAGCTAAGGGAGCTGATTCAGCTGAAAAATAACTTGCCAGGAAAGGGGTCTTGGAAATTACAGAGTCTGCAGCTGTGGCTGAGATGGAGCTATACTAGAACAGCATTTCCTCCAAAGCAATGCACAGGGAAACCCGGGCATTACTATCCAGCCTGAAAAGCAGATGCTGAGACCTACATCACCGACTGCTTGTGAACACAGACACCACTGGCCAAGTAAGAAAGCTTTCCCTTTTGTGAAAGCCCTGAGGGACCATGCTGTAAATATTATTTTGCCCATGCCAACTTCATTTTTTTCTCTGCAAAGGTAGGTCCATTTGATTAACAGAATTCCAAGCAGTGCTTCTAGAAACTTTGGAATAACTTCTTTCTATCCCATTACCAACCTATTTCAATTGAGAGTGAGCTGTCTGGAAACAAAGGCTGAAGCCGAAACCTTAAAACTGGAATACAGATGTGGATTTAGCGGCTTAAATTTTCCAACAAATGCATGACTTGGGGTCTAAACTTTCTCCCAGCATGGAAATTCCTCAGTGCTGCCTCTTTCAATTCTCACTGAGAAGTTTAACCTCATTTATGTTGCTAGTCACTACATTACTATGCATTTGAGAGAATTCACAACAATTGATATGTCCTCTCCACCCACTCTTCCATCCTCTGGTGTCTCTAGATCACAATTTAAGCCCCTAAAGAAAATAGTAGAAACCAACATATGCATAATTTTCTGTATAGAAGGATTTCTAGGAGGCCCTTTACTTTTACACATGGATGGATCTTTGCAAACTAAGACTAACCATCCTTAGTTCCATGCTCAAATTTACTCTCATCACCTCATAATTATTTCGAAGAAAAAAGTCACTTTGTAGAAGACAGAGTTTTTCCCTCTCCCATTTCTTCCCTTTGTTTTTGGACTGTGCAGTGTTCTTACACTTTTTTGGAGCCTGTGGTTGGTGTCCAGTGGATTTAATTTTCAGGCAGTTCAGCTTCCCCTTGTAATGGACAAGCGCTCCACAACCAGGTGTAGCAAGCTGCTGTTTCCAGTCCTGTTCAAATATGACTTTGTGATAAGGCATGAGCATGCCCATAACACATGATACTTAGAACAGGCCACTGTTCAGATATTTTGCTGTGCTTTTATTAAACTGACTGATGTCCCCAGTTTGAACTGTCTGGTTCTAGCAATAAAACTCAGCAGCTGTGAAGTCTATCAGGTGCTGAAGGACCTTTAAGCATAGGTTAAGCCTGATGTCTTTAAGCCTGAGATGTTTAGTGCTGGAGAATTCATGCTATAAAACTGCATTTGTTGGAAAATGTAAGCTCCTAAATCCACAAATGTGTTCCAGTTTTAAGGTTTCAGCTTCAGCATTTGTTTAGCTTCTAGCATCTCACTTAAATGAACTTAACTGAAATGGGCTGGTAAAATTTAAAAAAAAAAAAAAAGTTACTCCAGAGCTTCTATACCATGTCCACATATCCATGGGCCTCCTTACCTATTTCACAGGGTTAGGAGGCTAGTTAATGACAACTTATAATTACTTTGAGTTCTTCAGATGAAAATACGTATGAACGTTTGAATGTTATGCCATGTAGGCCATTTACTTAGGCCAGAGCCCTTTTACCTTTGTGCATGCTGTAAAGAGGAGGTCTATGTGTACAAGAGCCTTTGAGGAAAACTGATGGAGCCCTTTGCCATCCCCTGATATTTCTGAGGAATTGAGCTGATAAATACAGCAGGTGTTTGAGCTAACTTGGTTTTGAACTCAGAGCAAATGGAATCTAAAAAGTGCATGAAAAACTCCTCATCTTGCAATTATTTTTTTTTTTTGGTCATCTGGTACTACAGAAAGTGACCAGACATTCTCCACTCTGAGCGACTTTTCTCAGTAACACTATCCTTTCTCCATGTGTCAACTCGACCATTTGTCAGTGCATTGGATTCTTGTTAGGCAGCTGTTCTTATTTGGTTTAACAGTGACCCAACAAATCTGAGCTATGTGCTATATGTAAAAAACAGATTTTACTTGACAGTTTGAATATAGCCATGTCACTTTCTATTTCTTCTCCCATTGCTTTATTTTCTTTGTTCCTGAGACTGCCAGAACAGTGAGAGTCCCAGATTCAAACTAGCATGGACAGGTTAAGCTGATTGTTTGCTTCTTGGTCACATATGGAACTGTAATAGCCCTTGGCTGGATTTCAGAAAGCAAAGGTGTGCAATTCTGTGGCAGCTCCACCCCAGACAGAGATGAGGGAAGTATTCTCCCTAATTTACTATAGTGAGAGCAAGCATCCCCTCCCACAAAGTTGCAACACAATCTATGAACTGGCCTAGCTAACTCCTGCCTTTCATTTGGCATCTGCTTCATTTGGCATCACCAAGGCAGAACCTGAAGAGCAGTGACAAGTGACAGGTATGAACGCTGCTAGTAGAGATGCTACAATGGCATTTCTAGATATCTTCTTAAAAAAAAAAATCTCCATTTTTACCAGTAGCATGGACAAGACAAGACCTTATGTCTAGTTGTCTTGCTGGCAAGACCTTATGTCTAGTTACTGAGCAAAACAATTCAGATTGTCTTCTTTTTTTGTATGTTTCTGCTGTTGAGGAAAATGGTCACTGCTTCACAGGGGATCAATTAACCTTGCCTATTTTTTTAATACTCTGTGTTGACAAGCTGGTGACTCTTCACCACTGTGTCTAGGTCAAAACTTCTACTGTTCTAAAGCAGGAGTCTGCTTGGTGAATCATAGAATCATTGAATTATAGAACGGTTTGTTGAAAAGGACCTTAAGGATATCAAGCTCCAACTCCCCTGCCATGAGCAGGAGCACCTCCAATAGACCGGGTTTCTCAAGTCCCACACCAGTTGGCCGTGAACTCTTCCAGAGAAGGGACATCCACAACTTCTCTGGAGAACCTGTGCCAGTGCCTTACCACCTTCATAAGTAAAAAATTTCTTCCTAATATATAATCCGAACTTATTCTCTTTCAGTTTAAGCCATTCCCCCTTGTCCTATCACTACATGCCCTTGTTAGAAGTCCCTCTCCTGCCTTCTTCTAGTCATTCTTTAGGTACTGTAAGGTGTGCTATAAGGTGTCCTGTGAGTTTTTCCAAGCTGAACAGCTCAAGGTGTTGTCCTGAACGTGGGTTTATTACCCAGTGCATAGTGCCAACTCCTATACTCCTTGTTTGTGCAAAGTAGGGATCTGGGTAGTAAGCCGTGAAAAACTAGCTCCTTGATCTTCAAAACTTTACATATTTATACATCTTTACAAAGACATCAGCATTCATTGGTTTCATATTGCATAACTTTTTTATTAATTGTTACTCAATCCCCTAGTTGCAGTTATATCTCTTGTTTGTCATGCTAATTAGTCTGTATGCACAGTTCTTCCCTCCATTTGAGTCTGGTATGAGTAGCTGGTCAATGAGTTGGTAGTTGTGATTTCCTACTGCCAGAGTGACCGTTTCCTCAACTACTGCTCAGTTCTGCTGATTTCACTTCTGGTGGCTCTCAACTAGACAGCCCATCCATCTTGGGGTTGTCTTCCCTTTTCCTTAAACAAAAGATTAGCCAAGCATATGATGTCCACAATGCAATTTTTTTAATCGTAACTGTCTAGTTATAGCTACTGATTAACAACTAGAAAAAATCACAAGGTTTGACTCAAACCCCTATTCAAATCTTGAGGGGCTTAGTATCACAACTATTCTTTGACCTGCTGATCACTGAAGAAAATGTTAGAAAGATACCAGCAGCCTAGATCCAAGTATATTGTAGTGAACAGGCATCTCTAGCTTGGTCGTTGGATTAAGATCCAGATAAAAATGTAAAAAGTCTGTGTTTATGTACATACACATGTGATATATAATTTTGTATGTGTACACAAGCACATACACAATGTTCCTTTAGGCCTGCATAATATAGTCATTGTCACATGACAACAAACAGTCAAAAAAGACTGATGGTTTAAATAAATGGAATTACTCATGTGAAGAATTCAAGCCACCTCTCAAGAGATTTAGTCAAGGATAAACTGATGGAAGGCCAGAAGGAAAGACTATAACAGCACTTCCTGACCATCTGCATAATGCAGACCATGGGACTTGTCACAACAGTAACACACCTTCTGACACTGATTTAGATGCCATTGCTGAAGGAAATCTACTGACTCTTGATACATTGTCCCAGTACTGTCAAAAGTTAATCTCACTCCCAGTTAGGCTGGGTGAGCTATCTCCCTCCCGATTTCAGATCTCAGCAGAAGCAATATTCAGGCTTATTTCCCTCCACTTCAGAGCCTCTCTCTGGTAAGCAAAGAGAACTAGGCACTTTTGGGGTATGATGTATCTCGTCCGAAGTTAGACATCTAAAATGGGTGTAGATGAACTGTGTCCTGTGAGTTCATATTTTCATCTGTTGACTATAAAGTGAGTCCAAAGTAACCAACCCTGCTGAAGACACTGCATCAGTTGTCTAACCTCTGCTTTCAGCCTGTAAATCTTGTCCTCATATTTTCTGATAGGGTGGTAAAGTTTTATCTCAATCTTTTCGAGGAACAAGTTGGAGTGATTGACAGGAATCTTCATAAGGCACATCTTTAAAACCTCTTAGCCATTCTTTGAGTTCCTCCCTGATTTCCAGCATTCCCCTTCACATCAGAGGTGGGTACACTGAAGCAGCATTAGTCCTATGGTTCCCACAATGAACTTAGTACAGATCTGTTCAAACATCCAAAGATTGCATTTATGTTTTGGCCAAAGCGCAGGGCTGCAAATTTGCTATCAAATCATGATTCACGATCAGTCAGAATTATGGACACCTGAGAGGATTCTCTGTGTTAAGGATTCCCTTAAGACTGTTGCTTGATGATTATTGCCACTGGCATTTTGACAATACAGTTTTGATTAAACTTATTGCGAATTTATTGATTTCTTCATCTTATGTCTTTCTGGTGCATATATTAGTGCCCATCAACATCCTTTATATGTTTTTTAGCTGCTCTACCATGCCTATTGCTGCTGGGAAAAACTGTTGTGCAAGGACATCTGTTTAATTTGGTAAGATTTATTTTCCATAAATATATATTGATTATAATTATCTATATATAATTCTTCATAGTTTTCAATCCTCTTGTCAATCATTTTTGTATTTTACTAGGGTCAGTATCAAACTGATAGAATGGAGTTGACATATTTATTTACCCATTAGCCTGGGGTACTAATATGACATTACATTTTGTCCATGCTCTTCTTCTTTTCCAATTTTCTTCCACCCTGGAATGCTGTGGGGTTTTGAAGTCCAGATGCATGTCTGTCTTCAGCCTGCTTTGTACCATGCCTAGTGAAGCACTGATATTCTGGGTGTAGTCACACAGCAGTTGCGATACAAAGGAGTTAGAAATATAAGTAATTGGAATGTCCTTATTATCTTACCCAACAAACGTTATTGCTTAACAGCTGTAGTGTTAAGGCATTTCTTCCTTTGGTAACCTGAAAGTGTTGGGTGGGAACACTGGAAATCAGGCTTTAGAACGTGAGCAGTGATTGCAAGAAAAGTTGTTTTTTTTGTTTGCAGATCCATAAAGATGAATAGTTTTGACAAAAATTTAAGCTGTATTTGGACTGACTTTATTATTAAATTTAGTGGTTATTAAATTGCTGTTTGTGGATCTTAATGATCCTAAAGCCATGGTAAGAACTCTTTGTATTTCAATGACATATCAGATTTACCACATGCAATCTGATGTCTTGACTTCCGTGTGCACTGGGAGTAGCCCACCTTTTTCAGCCCCTTTGACCACAATCTCCTCTTGTGCAAAGGATCACAGCACATTCATTTCTTCTCTGACACACCTCTTAGACCACCAGATATGATGGACTCTGCTGCTGTACTCTTCATGGCTCTGAAATAGCCCATAGGAAAAAAGGTCCAGGGACCTAGGTGCCTGGGGATTGTCCTAAGACATGGGGATAAGCTCTTGTGAGGAATGAGTTGAGTGTCCTTAGCTATTTGCAGTCCAGAGACTCCTGAAAAACAGGCTTAATTGTTACAGAACAGTCACTCAGAGACATTGGAAGGCATTGCTATTTGCTGTAAAATGGGTGTGGACTAAGATGTGCTGCTAGATTTTTGGAGACATAATTAAGAAGTCATCTACAATGTAAACAGTTCAAATAAATTTGGCAGTTGCTACCAGAAGCTAGATAGTGAAAACCAACCTAGCTTGTGTTAGCCCACTGACTGTATTAGTTTATTGTCTTGAATTTAAATCCTTTGCAAAGGATTTAATGACGTTGTGGATATTGGCTTTTTAGTTGTGCCTTTGGGTTATAAGGATATGTCAGGCTAAAAAGACTTTTAAGAGAAAGGAATAAACCTATAGACTTGTCTGACTTGTTAATCTTGGAGGCAGCACAACTATCTAAATGAAAAATATTCTTCTAAGGATATTTTTTGATGGAAATTGAGTTGTTTAGTGGGAGGAAATGTATATTATCTGGTGGAAGCTATTGCCAAAGTCCTTCTATTATTCACAGAATCAACATATTCCTAGCTCTAGGGAGAGGTACTCCACCAAGCCGGGTTATAATCCAGGAGTTACTTCTCTGGGAACAATAGGAAATTCAGAAATGTCGAGAAACCTGTAGAGGGAATGGAACATTTGCTCTCCAGGATAGTTGTTTGTGAACAGCTTGGGTGCTCTCTGTGGGAGGATCTAGGCGTGTCTCTGCTGGCAGGATCTGAAGCTCATGTCACCCTGAACACCTACGCAGCAGGATGTTCTTGCCAGCTGGGGACTCCAAGTCTAGAGTGAAGCCACTGAAGTTAGACTTGTGTACATGAATCAGGTGGACTGTTCACACAGTTTGATGGAAAGATCGAGGGCTAGCAGGGAGATCTATGGGTTTGGGGTAAGAACATACTTCACCTGGGTCTCCTCTAGCTCACACTGTAGAGTGTTGATTGCCACGTCAACACCTCAAAGCAGATTTTAGGTCAGGTGAAGAGATGATGAAAAAATCAAATCAGTCAATGGAAAGGTCATACAGGGCCTCCAAGAATCTGCTTTGAAGTGTATGTTGGTGTCTGGCAGACAGTACTTTGAAAGTCTACCTTCACACAAAGAGGGGCTTAAGACCACCTTGATGCTGATTTTCAAATAGAATATCAGCCAAAATGTTGTGAGAGGAAAAAATGAAAAAAAGCCCAAACCTAAAATACTCAAACACTTTCAAAACTGAGACCTTGCTGGTGCACATATTGCTGTGTTGTGAATTTTATGTCTGCCTGTAGATCAGAACAGGAAGCAAGGCTTTGAGAGCCTTTGTCAGAAAACCTCAAAGCTTTTGATGATATTACAAACGTCAAGTATGTTATAAAAAGAAGGAAAGTACCAGACTCTGTTCTGTACAAGACAATAGGGACTTTATAACATTACAGGAAGCTGCATGTGAGAATTACAGAAAAGTTAAAGTCTGTGGTATTAATGCAGTGTAATAACTGAGGTCTCACAGCATTTAGTTTATCCCTCTTTCATTATATTCCCAGGCACGTGCAGTATCACACTGGTTGAACTGTGGAGTGTAGGCTTGTCATTTTAAGAAGAATGAGAATTTTTCCCCAAGTTATGGTTCTCCTAAGTAAAAAAGTTGAAGCAAAATAATCAAAACCAAGCTCTTATGGTTAATTGTACATCATGTAAGTTAGTTAGTAGACAGCATTGTCTTTAGCTTTTGATTTTGAAAAAAATTACAGAAACTGATTTTAGAAAGAGTGAGAAGGCAGACTATATCTAGACCCTGCACAAGAGGTGAACTGGTAATTATTCACATCTCAAAGGCACTGGAATTAAGCAAGAAGTAAAAATTTCTACCTCAGACCTGGATATGTGCTGAATATAAAAAGCTACGATTACAATATGTTTGTACACACTATAGGAAGCTCAAAAGAAGAAGTGACCCTGAAAATACTTCAGCAATCTTCTACTCCTTTGCTGCTGGCCTTGTACCAAACATCTATGATTCTGTCTCAGCTGAACTGAAGCAGAACCTATTATAATCCACCCAAGACTAAATTGTCTGTAGATAATTAGATAGTGGAAAAAACTGAATAAAAAAGTACAAATGTATCCATGAGGGAATATTAAGGAGCCCTGAACAAGTGTTCTATCTCATTCAGCAACCTTTTGTGGTTTTTTATTCTGCCTTTCTTACTATATATTGTTGTGGGGAAGATTTCTGTGTTAATATATATGACCTAAAAGCATTATATTTATACTTTATACCAGTAGACCAATGCTGACTATGTATAAAGATGAATATGTGACATTTAAAAAAAAAAATCAGGTTGTTCTTGTAAGCTGAGAGAGAGAGAATAGCGAGTGGTGTGTACTATAAGACCCCACTGGGGTAATTTCCAGGCTTTATTTTTTTGTTGTGAAGTATTTATCCAATCTAATGAGTAGTAGAAATTATCCTGTAAACTTAAGTAACATTCTGCCTTTCTAAAAATACTGATTTATGAGCCCAAGAAGAAAACCCCTTTTTTCATGCATTATCTTTTCCCACTGGCCTTGCTAGAATATGCCAGCTCTCTCAGACCAATAAATATGTGGTGAGTATGAAATTTCCTGAATTAGTGGTGAGCACAAGGCTAAGCTGTTGCTTACAGCTGTCATGTGTTCTTAACAAAAGAATAAGTTCCAATCTGCATGGCAGGCTGCAGCATGGCTTGGGATCCCCAGTGCTCCTTTCTGTAGTGTAAAGATTCTTTCTGACTGTTGACTTTTTTCTGACCACTTCCCACTTTATCATGAGAGATGTCTTCTCAGAGGACTCAGTTACCTGCTCTGCTCTGCTTCTTGGGCATTTATCTGTTCCTCGTGCTACTCCCTAGTGACTGAAGCAATGTCCATAAGGGGAATTGCCAGCCTTTTATGGCAACTCTCTCAAAGCTTGCTTGTCTCTGCCTGCATTTGTGGTAAATAATAGCAGCACTCTTCTCAGGTCTTCCCAGGCAAAGCTTCTGCAACCAGTAGCAGACTGTAAGCCTTCTGTCTTATATATTTTATATATCCATCCTGCAGATTGGCTGCAGGAATAAATGGATATATATATATATCTAGATACATCTTCATTTATTCCTGCAGCTAAACTGAAGCATATCCAGGTCAAGGCCCAGGGAATGGACACGGATGTATTGGTAGGAGATGTCTACAGGTTAGCAAGGACAGAATGCTGCAAGAGAAACAGTCAAAGAGGTAGTTTAGAGTGATGCAAATTTGAATACAGTTCCTAGCTAACACTAGTGGGACTTGATGGTAGGACTTGATAGTGGGACTTGATGATGTCTCATTGTACATGCATGTTCAAGTCTCTCTCAATAAAGAGACAAGAAACAAGAACAAGAGAACAAGAGCAGAGAGTAGAAAAAAGAGCATATTTTTCAAAAACTATTTTGAAGCCTTGTAAACCTAGTCTCTTTTTAAGTCCAAGAAATTAAACTTCACAGAGATATTTCGATGATTTACGCTTGCGAATGGAGATTTATCATGTCAGAGACTCACACTTTCCTAACTGTGCTGAATTTCTGTATCTTTATTTTTTCATTAGTTAGATTAAAATCCTGGTGCCTCGAGTAGAATTTGTGTAGGCAAAGAGTGAGGAAGATTGAAGTCTGCATAATCATTATTATTTCAGCTCTGCTTTCAGGCCTTCAAAGGTCATAAAATCATCCCTTGCCACAGATACTATTTTTCACACAGTAAAAGGAAAGATTAAAGCATTTTTTTTTTTCGTCCTGGACTTAGCAAAAGACTTTCAGGAAGTATGTTTCCTTTTCTTAAAACAAAAACATGGGGTGATTGAAATGCAGGGTATTATTTTCATATTTTTTGTTTCCCACTGCAGTTCAAATGATTGCACTTTGGAGCTCCCCAGATCATGGAGGTTTTGATAACATTAAAGATATGCTCAAGATTCAGTCACCCTTGAGTTAAAAGGATGCAAACTGTATCTAGCAAACATGGCATTTCCATAGCAGATTTGATTTGGTTTGCTTTTGTAGTGCTGTTGCAAAACAGGCACACAGAACCACCTCACAAGCAAAACAGGGGCATCAAAAAGACAATATACCTTCCTTCCTGAGGCAGATATTTCAAGAGGTGGGGAAACACAGCTTCCTGTGTTCTCACATGGATTTAGATAATGAAACTCGACGGATTCAGAAAGAATGGACTATTACATAGTTGTTTGAAAATATTACAGTGTTATTGTACAGTGTGCTGTAGCACTAAATGGCCAGACGTAATGAAATCTTCTGTGTACATGTCCTAGAAAACAATCATAGCCTGCAGGCTGTGACTGGTCTTCTCATAACGTGCTCAGTCTGGCATGGGAGGAGCTGGAGATGAGTGGCAGATGGAAAAAATAAAGGTGTAGTAATGACGAATATAAAGGGGTTAGAAATGGCTAGTTCATTTCTATTCTTTTAAAGATGTGATTATAGGTGGAGCTGGTAGCTTTGCTTATCATTAAAGTCATGTGATACCTGGCAGCTCAGTATTCTGCTTTTAGTTATTGCTCATGGTGTCAAGGCTCAACCACATAGACTGAAATTTTTAATGCAGTGTGCTGCCTTAATGTAAGTATAACAGAAAAATGAAGCCAGAATGGCTTTTTATTTTTTTCCCCAACAAAGAGTTCAAGGTAAAATAAAAAAACATTAAAATTTATTATCACTATAGTGATTTTTTTTAATGCTCTCATTTCCATTCTTCCATCTGTTTCGTAGGAGAGATTCAAAATATACCAGGAAATTGTTGCTTTTCTATCAAAAATGGCTCTTTTCCACCCTCCTGAAAATCTCTCCAGGTTTATTCAAGTTAAAAGCTGTGTTCAGTCTGCATTTTCCACAAATTTGACGTAGAAAGCTGCAGGTCTTTTTAGAATTCAAATCTCCTGAAGACACCTTCCTGTCTGGCCATCTTCCAGCCCTGGCAGTGTCCTCACGTGCACACTCCATCACCCTGCAGAACCTCTGAGTCTATGGTGAGCTGGAAAGCATCTCCTGTGACTGATGTGGGTGCTGCTGGATGTGAGAACAGAATGGAGAACCGCTCTCCTATGCATGACCTTTTCCTGATGCCCCAGTAGCATGGAGGAAAAAGCTGTCTTATCCAAATATGGGAAGGCTTTTAAAGACCTCGGCATCTAAAGGTGGAAAGAGGGAAGAGAAACAGTGTTGGAAGCAGAAATGGGGAGAAATTCAGTTTAAATGGATGAGGGATTTAGCAAAGAGAAAGATGGATGGAAAGGCAGCTAGAGTCATGTATGTGGCTGAAGAGAAGGGGAGGATGCAACTCACTGAACAAAGAAAAACTGGAGTCTGAGAGGAGAGGGAGATGGTCTGGAATATAGACTAAGATCATTGGGTTGTAGAGACATGAACTAGATAGCTGAATATGACATAGCTTGAACCAGGGGTAAGGAATAAACACCTGCAGAGGCATATTGGAAGACTTTGGAGGAAATGTTTGCCTATACATTCACACTTGCCTTCAAATCCAGAATTCCTGAAGTTTATCATCTCTCTTGCTACTGGCAGGTCATTTCTGTGCTATCCAGTCTGCATCATCTCCATTTTGTCACAGTTCTTTTAAAACAGATTTATATTGTTCAAAAGTACTAAAAAATTTCAGACTTCTAGTGTCATGAATTCTAAAAGATGATGATATTATCTGAAAGTTCATGTGCTCTACTCAGCATATGCTACACTGTACAAACAGATGGGTTCATATCCAGATTTCTTTCAGTCCAAAGGCAAGATGAAGTGAGAGGCTAATGCAATAACATGGCAGTAGTGACTGCACACAGTTATGACAGAGGTTGTACAGGCCAAATGAGGGTTTGGATTTTTTCCCCTCCTGATTTTCTGCAAACCTCTTTATCTATGACAGTGCAGCTAAGAGCATTCTCAGGGTGGCCAAGAGTCTTTGAGTGAGAGCAGAACTTAAAACTTGATGTTTGAGGTCCATTTGTCCCAGGTACCATAAGAATGTTCAGTGTCCAAGCTTGGATACGTTCTTCTCCATGTGAACGAGGAGAAGGGTGAGAGGCTTTTCCTTTCAGACAGGATACAGCCCTGGGAAATGTTTGCTCCTTCTCAGGGCCTGATGAAAGATGAACTAAGCAGGTGTGCTGTGCTACTTCTACTTCAAAATAACCAACTTTTTTCCAAAATATATGATAACAGGGAGAACCATAGCCACTCATACTGATGTGGATTAGGCAGTATGATCTCTGAAAACCTGAGGGTTTTTCGGTGCAAGATGACAACATTTCGGTACTTTGGGAAAACAGCAGAAAAGACAGTCTGACTGGAAATTAATTCCTAGACCTCTTGAAATATTTTTATTACTGCTGATAAATTTATGTAAGAGAAATGAAATTTTTTGTCTTTCACTTAATTTACATCAGAATCTTGCTGGAAAGCAAAACACAACACAGCTGTTATCAAGAGACTTGAGCTCATATTCAGTTGGAACATTCGATGTACACTGTGGTGAACAGTGCTGAGACAGCACTGCATCAATAGCACTGCTTTTTGAGCTCACACATTGCCTCTCAGCATCAGGCCTGGCACAGCTGTTGGATAAACAATTTGTCACGTCTTTGAGGGCATTGCCATGTCGTATTTCTACCTGAACAGAATCAAGACCTTGCTGACAAATAGCTATTGGACTTGGGTTAATGCCAAAGTCATGGAAGTTTAAAGCAATTGCAATCAAAAGACTGCCTCTGAACAAGTCAATCAAGGTAAAGTAAGGCTACAGCCATGATTTTCTGGTGGGAAAAAGAGTCTGTTGAGGATGGGTTACCTCTAATTTTAGTAGGTGGTCCCTGTTTAAATTTTCTTCTCTCATTTCCTTTTTCTCAGTTCAACAGAATTAGAACTGATGTGTAAAGTGCTTATATTACTAGGAACAACAGTAGGAAACCTTTGTTAACCTTCATTTCCCTTCTAATACTTCTTTGCAGCTTCAGCCAGTCTCCAAGGTGACAGGGTTTTTGACAATAACTCCAAATTGCTACGTAACTGTCAGACTGTGCATCTTCTAAAGAGGAATTTGTTAATTTTGTCCCTGTTCCTTTGTTGGTGGCTGGTGGGTTTGTTTTTTTTTTCCCCTCAGAGATTGTAGAATATCTAGAATTTCTCACATCTCTCAAATGTGAAATAAATGACAGACCTGAGTTTCCTATCTAAGAAACAATATGCTTTTTGAAGGAGTAAATCCAGAAGATTGCTGAGAATCTAAAGCACTGAGAATCTTGCACTTCTTAAGGAAGCCAAGAGAACCCGAGAGCACTCAGTACCACAGGAGCTATACAGTCAGGTGCAGAATCTAGACTTTGTCATTAAAGAAGAAATAATAAGTTATATAGAAAACCTATGAAGCAGCTCAAAACCCTGAAGATGTCCAGCATGGTTCCATTTCTGGACAGCATGATGGTGAGTTTGAGAGCCCACAGAGCTCTACAGGATGTACTCAGAAGAAGAGCACATATCTGTGTCTGTAAAACTCTTGGTAATTACAAAACCCCAAAACGTTTGCTGAGTTTTGCTATTTTACTCAGTCTTTTGGGTAAAGAACCACACAGTTCATGAAGGAAATGTTTGACTCAGTGAAATGTCAACTTTTCGAAATGTCAACTTTTCAAAATGTATTTGGTTCAACAATCGTAGTCTTCCAATAGAGCCTGTGTCATTTTCCTCACCACCTGCCTATGGCACCTGCTTTTCAAGACTGTTGATAGGAGTTTTATTCTCCTGGCAGCAGGAGGTGTTAAGACTTTGAAACTATCATTTTTTTTTTTTCTTTCAGGAATACTAAGAAAGTGGACTGCTCAAGATGTTTTGTCCATTGATGAGGTATGAAAGCAAAAGAGAGGCACGAAATTAGACCTAGTCTTATCTCTGTGTCAGAAGAGCTTTTCCACCACCTGGAAAAGTGGCAGGTGAAAGAGGAGTAAAGCATCTCAAATAAAGATCTAAATTGTCAATCAAGCTCCATCCAATTCCATGAGAAGAGTGTAGCTCCCCAGGTGTGACATTTTGGGCAAAAGAAAACACAGCATTTTGGTATTTTCACTTTTTATAGCCATTAAATAGGTTTTAAAAGCTAGTAAACTCTAATGTAGGTTTTTGGAACACCAATCAACTCTTGACAAGGAGAAATTAAATACTTAACATTAAAAGAAAAATATGCAAGATAAGGAACACAGCGAGACTGAAATATTCCTTTCCTTCATTCCTGAAGGAAAAAAAAAGTGAGGCAATTCATAGAAACAGTGACTCAGACCAGTAACAATTAGCGAAAGAAATAATTAGCGTATGATTAGCCTTTTTTTCCTGTGTATTCTCATGTTTGGGTAAAGCATATTGTTCTTACAAATGTTGAGCGGACATTTATCACATCCTCTGTCATAATTACTAGTGACAAGTCAAGCCTGAATGAAAACAAATGGAAGAAGTAAGTGTTTATCTCACTATGAATTCTTTCTTGTAATGTCTCATGAAATTCTTTCCATGTTGTACTTGCGGGAATTGAAGGAGCATTTTGACCTTAGGACACACTGGGTGTATTACTGTTGTTAATTAAAATGAGCATCCCCTTTTGCTCCTTTAGCAGTAGAAGAAAGAAGCCAGTTTCATTCCTAGGAACTTTGCACTTCTTTTGTTTTCACACATTTTTAAAAATCAGATTGAATTTAGTTGAACTGTACAAGGGACACCTTTAGTCTCTCTGATCTGTCCATAGAACACCCTGTGTTATCAGGTTTTATACTGGGTGGAGGAAGGGGAGAGGGGTTAAGCTTGAATGAATTTCCTCCCAGTATAAATTCAGTGGTTTTTATTCAGAAGAGGAAAAGTAAGAGAAAAGGTAGAATTCTCTCTGATGGGACTCAAACTGGGAGATGTGGAACTATATTTTGAAGAGTGCTCCAGTGCCCTGAAAGGTGAGAGGAGCTGAAACTTCTGGTTACTGCTCATTCACAACCTTTCCTTCTAGAGGTGAATTGATGTTGGAAGTTGTGCTGCCTATCAGTGGAGGAAGGAAACAAAACTGTTTGGCAGACAAGGGGATTAATGCTATTACCATGTGTTTGCTCCGTGGTACTTGAATGGACTATATAAAGAGATTTTAAAGGGGAAACCTTCAGAAGAGCCTAGTAATTCTCACTCCTTTTGACCCGTAAGATGAAATACCTGTGGGTCTCAGTGACAGAATTACCCTAACAATTCTGAACTGATCCTTCATTTCTGAAGCCAATTGGCCCTGGGACAACCCAAGTCTCAAAGAAAAGGATTCCAAAATTGCCTGAAAGAGTTCTCCTTAATGATCACTTTACATGCTTGAGAATTTTTTTTTTGATAGTCTAAGAAATTTTACATTAAAAACAAGCTGAATCAGCAGTTCACATGGATTTAAGAAATGTGGTACATGAGCACTGAGTAGTATGTCTAACAACATATTGACTTGGTTGCTCTTTTTGCTGTTGTGTGAGAATCACTGGATATCACTGTTAGGAGCACTGGGACACGGTAGGTCTTTCACTTCAGAGAGATTAGGTGTATTTCTGAAGACCAGGTGAGTCCTCCTGAGCTTTCATTAACTCTTCATTGCAGGGCTACTCTCCAGAACATGCCTATTGGACTGGAGAATGCAAAGATCAGGGAGAAGAAACAGTTTCATAGGAACAGCTCATGGTTTGGGCAATGAGGCCCAGCAACTGGCTGTTAAAGGCAGTCTGCTTTGAAAGGTGAAGGAACAACTCACAGGCAGGTCCAAGAAAGATGTTTTTGACATACAAAATATGCCAAAAATTGGGTTATCTTCATCTGCTTTGAAACCTACCAACCAACATGAAACAAATCACCAAATTAACAGACTTCTGTGGCAATTGCTCTAAAGACAAGTGCCTTAAACATTCTGCAGTTTTAAAAATCTCAAGAGCTTAGTTTTGGGCTCCTAAAATTTGAGAATATCAATGGCTCTCGTCTCCCTCTAGCATATTAGGAAATGTGTCTGGTGTCCTTTTAGCCTCTAGAAATGCTAATTTCTAGATGCCTTGTTATGGGGGTGGCTGTTGATAAGTGGGGATGAAAGAATGGGGAGCCTGAGTGTAGTTTGGAACTTTGTGGAAATCAAGCCTACATGACAAGCCTGTGATTTAGATGGAAGTTTGAGCAGGTTAGGTAGGGATTATATAACCAGAACATGAACATAAAATCTGAGTCCTGTCCAGCACAGTGGGCTGTTGTGTAGCAGCAGGATCACATAGATCCGATAGTCTATGTGAGTGATTGTGGTTGGACACCATAATGCATTTGTGGTAAAAGGAACTATCCCTGGGACCCTGTTTCTTGTCTTGTGCCTTTGGGATCTCTGTATAACCCTACCCATAATATTCTTTGTTTTGGTGAGGTCACTGGTTTGTAGAAATTTGGTGCCAGTAGTACATAAAGACAGTGGGAACATTATTAGAGCTGGTTCCAGTACTTTTTCTTGAGTGCTTTTTTTTCTTTTCAGCCTCTTCTTCCTTTCACCTGGCTTGAGAGCAGCTCAGAGATTCCTCCCCCTGCATTCATTCATTTGCCCCTGTATTCAGTGTTTTGAAGGTGTATTTATATGACTGTGTAAATATGTATTTATGTGACATGCAGCTTTGCCAAGTCAAGGCCAGCACCTACTTCTGGCCCATACATAAACTCAGTAGGAAATTTATGGATGCACCCCTGAATGCTGGTGTGGAAAGAGGTCCTGAAGGCTGACAACTAACAGTTAGAGAGAGGTTCCAGCCAAACTCCCAAGCAGTCATGTGCATTTGAGGACAAACAAAGGCTGACCATGTACCTTTCATCTTCAAAAGCCAACAGCTATTTTGTTTGCTTGCTTTTGGAGAAGATTCCTCAGCAGATTAATTTTACTGTGAAAAGGAATCAGTCTTCTGATTTTAGGCCACAGCCACTCCAGAAAAGAAAAAAAAGAGAGAGAACCATTTGATGCTGGACAATGTGAGGCTGAACTCAAAGCAATTTGGGGAGCAACAAGTTTGACAGTACCAGCCACTGACCTTAGGTGAGTCTGCGGAATCACACCAGTTTGAAACGGACAGGTCCAGATTTCAGATAATTTATTACATAACAGCCCTTAGTCAGAAAACTTTCCTGAGGTGAATGAATGAAGATTGCTTTCAGGTCACACTGCTTTCTCTTTTGTTTTCCAGTCCTTGCTAATCTGAAAACACAGTAAAAATTAGTTTTTTTCATGCTGTATTTCAGTGTTTCCCTCCCAGCCTGAGCAGAGGAAGCAAAGAAGAATGGGAAAATAAATAAAATCAAGTTATTCTGGAGGATCAAAAGAGTTTAATTTGAGTTTTGGGGCAGAAGTTTGAATTGCCTTTTATTTTCTATGAGTTTATTTTCCTTTCACTCTTACTTTGAACAGAGTGTACTTTCAAGATAACATTGTTCAAAATCTCACAAAATTTACACATGAAGTGTCTTAAATGAAAGGGAATATTTTAGTTTGAAGATAGGTGTAGAGTGTCATGATCTAATTACAATAGCATTTTTGAAGGATAATAAGCGTCAAAAGAAATAAACTGAATGTTATGGAAAATAAAAGTAGGGCCAAGAATCTAAGGCTGGCCAGAGAAGTTAAACATTGAGGCTTTTCCTTTGGAAGGTTTTAAATCAATTTAGTGCTGGTGAAAGGTGCCAGATCCGTAGCAGAGGAAAATGATGCCTTTTATTTATTTGCAGGAGAAGTAGGCAAGCACTAGGGACAGCATCTCTGCTTTAGACTATCACTGTACTTAGACACAGAGGTGACCACCAGGCAAAGCACCTGAAAAGTCCATCTGTCTCTCTTTCTTTCTCTCCTCTGAGCTTACCAGCTACCTGACTACACTTTGCTTTTGAAAGTGGTTTTGATCATGTGGATCTATCCATCAGGAGCTACACTGAGACAAATGATTCCTCACATTCAAGTCCAGGAACAGTTGTCAGACCTTTAAAAATAAACTCTTTTTTCTTTTTTTAAATTTTTTATTTGCACACGAATTTGAATGCCTGTGAATCAAGAGATGGACTCAGGACAGTGTTTCTCTTTTGGGAGCCACAGTTCATAATGAGGTTTATTCATGGTGTATTTCCACCGTATTTTGGGAATAACAGGAGAGGAGACTCTCCAGTAATATTAGCTGCTCTCCATTAAAACAACATGGTTAGGGGACTAGCAAAAGAAAGTTTTGGTTTTCAAATTAGTTGTGAAGAGTAGAGAATTTTGATGGCAATAAATGCATCTTTTCGTAGCTATTCAGAACAGCTTTCTTTCTACCATGGCTGGGCCTCCAAAACTGGCTGATGCAGTAGCATATGCAAACTTTGTACAATCCCTGTGGGGCTCCTTGTGGGATTCCTCAGATGGTAAGTCAAATTGGAAGATTAGGAAGTATTCCATAAAATACAATTTTTTCATGAGGTTTTACCTCCTACCGAATGCAGAACTGGGGCTGAATGAAGGAATCCAACTTTCGTTGTGTGTTTGGTGCCTAGCTGAAAAAAGAATCCCCTTATAGGTCCCTGGGCACAGTGATGGGGCTCTATCACATTGTGAGGAGTGACTAGCTACCTGGAAGTCTCTAAAACACACAGTTCAAAGCATCCTATAGGTCATGCATAAGATGTTAAGGAATCGAGCACTTGTCATCTTGAGGGAGATGCTCCAGCCTTGTAGGCTCAGCCTTCTCAGCTGCTAAGAAGTTAGGTGAGAGATGCTTAGTACCTCCATGCCATTCAGAGAGTTGCAGGCAGTGGAAGGGAAAAAGGAGTGCCTGCCTGTCTGCAGCTGCAGATGACACAACTTTGAATCAGTGGGGTTAATGGGATCCAGTGACTAACGAGGTATTTCCAAGAGGCAGCTATTTGCCAAGGAAGCGAGGTGAGGGAAGGGATGTGTCTGTCAGGATCTTCTCTCTTTCTCTCTATGACATGTGGTACTCCAGATGCTGCGAAATTTGGTCTGGGATAAGGCAAGACAGTTGCACAGAGCCAGTCTCATGTGGTTGTCTAGGGCCTGGGTATTAAAACAAAGACCGAAAAGGAAATAATGATCTGTTTTGAAAATGAAACACAATAAGGCATTGCAAGGAAAATCCAGAGGGAAAACTAGTACTCAAAGGGCTGTTCTCAGGCATCTGAAATCAAATTTGTAAGAGAGAGGCAAAAATAAACAGCAGGGTGAGGGATCTCCAGGACCTGTTGTGAATGAGGGAAGGGAGGTTGGGGTCAGGTTTTGTGCTGCCCACCATAGTGGGTGGAGGGAGGATCCCTGCTTCCCACATGGGAAACACCCTCGGGTCACAGTCCAATTCCAGAGAGACTCTGTGCTGCAGCAACCCTGTGACTCAAGCTCCTTGTGACTCGCAGTTTTGGGGAATTGCTGCGTTGTCTTGAGCAGCGACAAAGATTGGCTGCAGGCAGCCCCCAATTCCTGCGGCCGCTGTTGTCTGCTGAGATGCTGTCCCGGGATGGCTGGCCAGTCAGGACTGCTGCTGGGAGCGGGAAGGGCCGACGACCGGCAGCCTTCCACGGGGAAGTTTTCGTGCAGAAATGTCACAACTGGGTCTTTCAGGAGAGAGAGATGGCTCCTTGCAGAATTCGAGAGGAAAACAGGAAAGTGTTCTCCCTGTATCCAATAATAAACTTGAAATGGCCAAAGGAAAAAGTACTTGGCATTCACAAAAACTTTTGTCTTACTGAAAAACCTCAGAGACACCAGCACTTCACTGGTTTGTATAGAGGCTGTGCACTGGTAAAGGACTTGCCAGCTTTTATGCGCTGCCCCACCAATCTAAATTAATTTGAGATCTTTGGGATTGACTCCAAAGGTGATAAAGTCGGTCAGCTTTCATTTCCTCTCCTTCTTTGATCTCTCTCCTGAGGCTGCCTTCAATGGAACATAAAGAATTGATTTTATTGTTATTCTTGATGATAAGATGACATAGCCCCAGTGGGAATAGAACAGAAATCGTGAAACATCTTTTTTTTTTTTTTNTTTTCTCCCTGAACAAGATTTCAAGAATTTTGATTGGGACTGTGTTTCAGAGAGGTTGCATTGCACTCTGCTGATCTCCATGCATGTGCAAGCTGGGGTTTCTTTGTGAGGGACCTATAGCTGAATGGTGTGACTCTTTAACTCTGAAACTCTGCAGCTGCCTTTGTGATACATCTCTCCTCTACTCTTGAAAGAACAATATATAGAGCGATTATTAGACTCACATTTATATATTTCGGTGATGGGCAATATTTATTTTTGTTGAGAAAAGAATGATCTGTGCACCGTCTATATACACCAATTAATCAAATAAATAATATTAAACAGCATACATGTATTCTTTTCCAAGCACCTTACAGAAAATAGAGGATATTTTTTCATATTTCATATTTTCATGTTATAAGATTATTTAACCTGCAGTCAGCTCTAAATCTAGTTCTTTTGGACACTAGGTTTTGCCCGGGTGACTCTGGCACTAAAATATAGCATTATAACCAATGTCACTAGGGTGAATCTTTTGACATTAAAGAGCCTGGCAGTTGTCTGACAGCTGAAGAGACCTTTACAGGACTAATCTCACTCTTTTGAATAAGGGTTGCCACCTCTACTGGGAATTTAGTAAGGAAGATTTTTAATCTTTTTGCCTGTGAGACAAGGTTTCTTTGAGCACATGGAAATGATCCTCTCAGTTTTCTGACTTCCTGAGAGAAAAAAAGTCTTAAAATTGCTTTAAACTTCTCAGAAGTGTGCCTGTGTTATTCCAGTGTATATAATAATACCTTTGACTAGTTAGCTTTCCAGCATGTATCCTCCTAGTGTTTTAGTCATGTATCCACTGATAAGGAAAACAGTGATCTTGAAGTCTTCTGGAAGCTCTGTCTTTTTCTTTTTTTCCTCTTTAATGTGGTAGTTGTCTGAGGTTTTATAAGTGTTGAGACTGGTGAGAAAAACAAAAAAAACCACCACCACCAAAAAACCCTACCAAAACCTGCTTATCCCAAAACAAATCAGTTTCTTTGTCCATCCAGTGCTTAGTTACACGCTCCTGTTATCTAGCCTATTATGCTCAGGTATTTGCAGTAATTGTTACTCCAAGATTGTCTACACAAGGAACAATAAATGAAGGGATTAGTCAATCCATAAATAATTGCTGAAATGATTTAACTATTTAATAAGTATTGAATTATTTAAATGGTTAGGGATTATGCAGCCTGCTCCTCCCACTGCATTGCTCTGCAGTAAGATTAATGTAAATTTCTCACTCCCATGCATCTGCTCAAGCTAATTCTTCATCTGGTATGGCTTCTGACCCTGGCCAACAGCAAACTCTACAATTTTTCTTGCTTTCTCTGCGTTTACTTCTTTTTGAATACTTTCAGTAGACCTCTGGATGCCTATGTGCAAAGAATTGTACACCATCCTAAAAGGAAAGCAAGCAGCATCGTCCTTGGGAAGGCCTAAATACAGCCACAGAGGGATCTGGTGTGAAGTACCTCGTATGTTATTAAATGCATACCTGGGCGGGGCCTTCCTGTGTTACGAATCTCCTGGTACTGTAGGTAACCATTCTTTCACAAACTGACTCTGCCCTATCCTGGTAATACTCTCAGGCACATGGCGTGGCTCTTGGGAATAGTCTTGTGCAGGACTAGAAGTTGGACTCAATGATCCTTGTGGGTCCCTTCCAACTTGGCATACTCTGTGATTCTGTCATTTCATTTTTTACCCCCTTTTCTGCTGAGAGGCTGTTCCAGAGTATTCCAGTTTCCAGACTTTGTTGTAATCACAAGTTTGATTATAACCAAACCTCATTTACATCTAGGTCCAATTTCCATCTTTGTCCTCACACTGCCTTTCATTCTCAATAACTACTTTTTGCTTGCTACTTTCAGTGATATGTACAGAGAAGAATCATAGCTTTTCTTTGAAACTCAACTGATATGATGGCCTCTTCATGTCACTCATTATCTTAGTTTTGATTTTGTACTTCAGTTCCTCTTGAAGGTGAAGCTAACATTTCTTGTGCATGGATGAGTGCAAACATTGGATTATAGTCATCAGAATGCAGAAGTAAAATCCCCAACCAGATCAAATACAGGAACTGTTAGAAGCAGAAAGAGAACACAATGTCTTCATGACATTGTTTGAACCTATGACTTGACCATGCCTTGAAATCTGCCCTACTCTCCTTAGCTTAGAAAGTGTCTATTTAAACTGAGAGTAGGGCAGCAAGGATGATGAAGGGTATGGACTGATTGAATACATAGGACCTGTTTGGCCTGGAAGAGAGGCCACTTGGGAACATATGGTAGGAGACTACAAAATTTGAGAAAAGGTTGATGTGGATTGACTATTCCTTGTTTCACCCTGAAGAAGAATTGGAGGGTGCATCATGAAACTGTTTGGAACTAGACTCAAAATGAAAAAAAGGGAGCAGTTCTTTGTGTGATAAGCAGTAGATGTAAGGAAGTCCTTGCAGAAGGACACAGTAGATTCAACACCAGCTAACAAATAGATTGAAAATCATTTGGAAGAAAAATCCATTGTGGGTTGCTTAATAGTCAAACCACAACTAACGAAGGAAATCCCCTGAGCTGAAAATGTTTTGAGGCTGTGAGAGTACGAGAAGGAAGTCTTAGATGTGCTTGTCCTATTCTTATTCTTCCTGTTCTTACTCTGGCCACAGCTGAAGAAATGGTAGTGGGCTAGAAGGATCCTTGCTCTGAATTAGTACCCCCATTTGTATGTTATTACCATTCTGTGTTGCACCACTCCTTTATGTCATGACAACAACTATGTATCTCCTCTGGAAATATCTTGGCTGACATATCCTAGGATCACATTTGCTTTTCCTCGTAGTTGCATCACCTGGTAGCTTAAGTCATCCTGTAATTAACTAATGCTCCCTGTTTCTTCTTCTTAGTCATCTGTGGTTAATAAGCTCTCAGTTTATGGCAGCAGTTCTCACTATTACTCCATGAAATATGATATTATGTTGAATAGCTTTGAATTTCATCCCATTTTTTGTCTTCAGTCACCTTCCTCCTCCAATTCTTGGCTTTGCAAGCTTCTCCTAGAAAAATGGGACCTGTCTCCTTTATGCTATGAGCAAATACCAGTAGCATACTTGCTTTGCATATCAAGGTCACCTGCAAAAACATTAAAGAAAACAGAGCCAAGGCTGCTCCCTGAGTATTTCCATTAGTAGCTTCTCTACAGACTGATAGTTCCCCTTTCATCAAAACTTGTTGCAGTCTTTTCTTCCTCTACTTCCTTCCCGCTTGAAGTTCTGTTATTTGGGGCATGATTTTGCACAACCTGTGCATGTGGAGCACCTTCTGGGAAGGGTCTGAGTCTTTAGAGGCAGGTAACACTGGTTTAACCTTACTCTACCAAAAGAAGCTGCTTTTTCCCCATGTCTTTGACTTCAGCATTGATGGCGATTGGCCAGCATTAATATAACAGCAAAATGCCACCCAGGTCTTTTTGTGAAAGAGCAGATCTGCCTTCATAGTGAAATATTTGTTTTCCTTTATGAAAAACATGGGAAATTGCATTGGTTCAAATTTTGGTGTTTGCTTCTTTTGCATTTAGAAAAATGACACGGTGACACTCATCACCTCTGGCTAAAACTTCATTTGCCTTTGAACTATATTTGCTTATTTAACAGTAACTGGCCGACTGTGGTAAAAGTCAGAAGGTTTTGCTATTTCATTGCTATTGTTCTGTGTAATGTGAGGTAAATTTCAGGGATGCTGCTATATTCCAGCAAGTTAAGAGATATTTTTGGGAACACATGACCCTCAAAAAAAGATCAATCAGAACCTGATTATTTTGCAGATTACGATGAGGACAGCACTTGTGAAGATTCCTCAGTGATTGAAATTTGTTTTCAATTGGAGTTGCAGAATTATCTAGCACCTAAAGATGTCCTTGGATCTTGGAGATGATGGTTCCAGACACCTGATTTCACTGAGTAGGGAACTCCTCCCATTTCCTTCCTTCCAACCTTTTGGATATTTCTCTGTGTTGTCAGAGACATCTGAAATTGTTTAGTAGGTCCTGTGCAGTTATTTCTGTGGATACGGAGTAGTGCTACTTGAACACCAGTACTTTATGGGTTTGTGTCAGAGGAACATAGCAGAGTAGGCACTTCCAGATGCTAATGCAGTTTTTCTGGATGCTCATTTCCATGTGCCTCTCCTGTGGAGTTGGTCCTAGCTAAATTGCAACTCACCTATAAGACTTCATCTCTAAGACTTCTAACCCTAACCCATCTCTAAGACTTCATTTCTTAACCACCAAGACTGGACTAATAAGTAATTTTAATATAAAGAAGTCAGTAACTGTGTCTCTTTGTCTCAGCAGAATGTTCCCTGCTCCTTGGAAATTGGTGGTCTAAAAGAAGAAAGTTGTCAGGCCAAGGATCTGCCATCCAGGTGCTCACTCACCCGATCTTTATTTACAGAAACTGGCCAAAGCACAATTGTCTTTCTGTGAAGTTAGCAAGAGAAATAATGTGGGGCAGAACAAGTGCTGTAGTCAGACAGCAAACAGAATTCTTTAAAATTTCATCATATGTCAGTTGCTTTTTTGGTAGAAGCTTGTAACATAGCTTAAAAAGTGGACTCAATGGATTCATGGTTAAGGAGGTGAATGTTTGCACTGGTGAATGGAAGCACTGTTTGCATGCACAAGCAGAACTGTAGGATGTCTGCCCTGCCAGCCAGCCCCTCACTGTCTTACTGGCACTATTCTCTCTCTATACTCAACAGCATGGCCCCAGGGAAAACTAAATTACTCGGAACTTATCAAGAGGTTGCTCGGTTACTTAATCATCATAATGGCTCACTTGTCATTTCCTCCAACCTGTGGTATGTGTGTGCGTGTATTTTACAGAGACTTGAACAATGATATACACATTGATTATAATTGGATAGACTTCCTATTGGCAAAAATGGGCAGAATGCTACAGGTCTTAGGATGGGCACCTTCTAATAGCAATGCAGGGTCTATGTTTAAACCACCTGCCAGCAGAGAAAACAAATTTTTCTATGGTATGCATTCAGTAATCAATTGCCCTGTGGTTGTTCATTGAATGAATACAAACATATCCCTTTTAGAACACTTGCATTTAATTTGCAGTATAGAAGCTGTTTAGTTAGATTATCTGTCATTGCTGGTATGCATGGCAAGGACTAATTTTACTGTCCCCAGTTTAAAAACAACTGTTTGGAATACTCAGTGTTAGTGACACTGATGTCTAAGCAAATTTAGAAATAATATTTCTTGCTCTCATGTCATCTGGTCAAGGATGATTTATAATTATGCTTTCAGTGAATGAATAAGAAAGAATTATATTTTCTTCCTCTACTCACAGCAATGTCTTTTCCTCATTGCTAAAGGAAGTTCCATCATAGTGGCAATATCTCTTTGAAGTCTTACAATCCCTCAGCTAATACTTAGCAATTATCTCAAGCTTTTGTGTTTGTAGATTTCCAAAGAGGGTAAATATTTTCACGTCTAGAAATGAGGCTGACAAAGACCCAGCCAAGTGAAGTGATTTGTGATGAAAACACACCCTTCCTGATGTTTATGCAGTTGTCCTCACCTCCAGCTCATTGTGACATGCAGCTCAACTCCTAAATGGATGAAAGTGGCTGAAGTTCGGCACCTCAGAAGGAAGCAACACCTTCCCCTCCCCTCCCCTCAATCTCGTGTCTCTGAGATCATGCTACCTGTGAAGGATAATTTCTGCTATTTATTGCCTGATGCAGCTGAAGGTTTGGGATCCTGCTTCTTAATGGTCTCCTATGTAATAAGTGCCCCTCACTATTTCCCTTTATCCTGCCCAGTCTTCTCTTCCCTCTGTACTCCACTGAGATGCAAGGGCAATTCTTTCTGCAAAACCACGAGGGCTGTAAAGAGCCCTCCCCAAAATGTGATCCTTATGTCTATATCTTTTAGGTGACGAGGAGGGTATGGAATTTCTTGAACGGTTGTGTGACTCCCATAGATGGTGTGGTGCCTTGGCATGGTCTAGCAGCTCAATAAGGGCCTGACACTAAAGAAAAATTTGTGTGTCATGAGAAAACACCCCAAGAGTGTCTGTACGGGTAAGACCAAAAGTAGGCAGGCAATTGTCGCCAGTGGGCTCAGAGTGGGTTCCTAAGCATGAGGCTACAACAGGCAAGTGAACAATTTCTAGGAAGGTTTACCTGACTTCCAACAGTTATTTGTGTAGGCACTTCCTCAGCTGAGAGGAAGGGGAATAGCCTTGTACTTAATATCTGTCAATAGATTATTTCTTTTTCCCAAGCTCTCAAATTTTTCCCAAACTCTGTGAACTTTTTCAGTTGCTTTTTAAACTGTTTAACATGCACTGTAGCAAGTTCTGAGGAACACAACTGAATCCTGTGTGTGTAGTATGTCCTCTCATTTGCTTGGAATCCACCATCTGCTAGTTTTATAAAATGCTCCCTAATTCTTTGCATATGAAGAGATAGATGTAGGAAAGTTCCCCGTTTTTTTCTCTATCTCTCAAGATTTTATGCATTTGTATTTAATATGTGTGTTTGATACATGAATATATTGTATACATGTGTATTTGATACATATTCCTGTTTGATACATGTATACATTGTATACATGTATTTGACGTGTGCATTTGGTATATGCCATATTCCTCCTCAGCCTCTGTTTTTCATAGAATCATAGAATGTCTTGGCTTGGAAAAGACCTTAAAGAGCATCTGGTTCCAACCTCTCCCTGTCAAGTCATACCTTCCACTTCACCAGGTCCTCATGTTCCCATCCAACATGGCCTTGAACACCTTCAGGGATGGGGAGTCTACAGTCTCTCTGGGAAACCAGTTCCAGTGACTCACCACCCTCAAAGTGAAAAATTTCTTCCTAATATCTAATCAAAATACACCCTCTGTCCGTTTAAAGGTCACTTTGCGCCTCACTCCCTGGCCGAGGCATCTCCAGAGTCTGGGTAAGCAGGTGATCACCAGGGAATGAGGCCTGGAAGATGCGGGAGGCATCATAATAGGAGACCTTCTTGCTCTGAACAATCACATTTGGTATCATCATCAGTCTGTAAATCACTGTGGGTTCTGCTCCTTCTTTTCCACTTAATCCATTATCTAAGACAGATGAAAACTGCTTAGAAGTAGATAAAATGATTGTATCCTCTCCATTGATAATTTTGTAACCAAGCCAAATTCTCTGCTGTCCCTGTGTGAAATAGAGTGCACTTTGATGTGACCCACTGTAGAACAACTTCCTTATTCTTCAGCTAGTTAGAAGAGCATAATGAATTTGCTTTTCTTTAGAAAAAGGCAGGATAAGAGAAAGAAAATGCCTCATGCTCATTCACAATGCTGCCAGATCATCTTGCTAGCTTAGATTTTGCTTAGTAAAACAGACATTACTGTACTCTTCAACCCTAGTCTTGGGCACGATTTTAATAAATACTTGCAGTAATAACACAAATAATGTCCACCTTTTTTTTCTGCAAAATATAAGATTAGAGAGAAAAAGATTAGCAATTGAAAATAAAGAATGACCTTTGAAATGAAGGAGATGAAACTATTCAAGGAATTTACAAGAATTATTGTTCCAGATTATGTCGATGGCAAGTAGTTGTCAACACTAAGATTGTTAATGTCTGCTGGACCTATGCAGCAACAGGCTTGTGTATGCAGAAGAGAGCATGTCCTTCACATTTCCTAGTTATGCAAAGGAGATATTTTATGGACAGCATCATTTAATCAAGATTGTATTTGATTGAGTATTTCAGATTGATTATCAAAGCTCATTTGGTAGAAAATCTGCAGTTTCAGGTACTGCAAATTGTGCATCTGTATGCACTCACCAGAGAATAGCTCTTGGCTGAAGCTATTAATATTAATTCTGCTGTATGTTCCCACGAAGAGAAAGTCTTGAATCATGGGAACAGATAGCGCAAGCTCTTTGCCAATGCAGATGGGTGCTAGGCCTGACTCTAGGTCAGATAAATCACAGACCTTTTCTGTTTCTTTGTTTCTTAATATACAAAAATGGGACAAATTAGTTTCTGTGCAGGAAAGAGTTATCACTGTTGCTCACACCAGCAGGAAATGCCTGTTTTCTTGACAGTTCAATTCACCCAGTTGAGACCATTCTTGGGTGATTCTCACAGAATTGCTATGGCTTGCAGATGGCTGAGGTGGGACGCCTCCTTCAACCCTGGGATCTCTGCTTTTTGGTCAGCCATACAAAGACAATGCAGACACATCTTCAGGTGCTGAGAACAGGCTTGTCCATTCTTCTATCACTGCAAGGTGTGGAGCTCTGTGTGCATTCTGTCTGCCCAAATTAACATGGTACTTCTTTTTCCTACTATTGTATATGTTCTGGAGACATTTATATTTCCTTATAACTTCAATGCAGTTTCTCTCACTAGCACAAAACTTGAAAGTCAAAACAGTAACCAGGAATAAGTCACTGAGAGCTGCAGTTTATTGTTCACCCCAGGTGACATGTGCAGGCCACGCTCTTCCTGAGTAAGGGGCAGGAAGTCTCAGCACACCAGCTACACACTCATCTGTTCTGCACACTATTAGTGTGACTTTCCTGAAAACACATTGTACAGTTGCTTTGTATGAGATGGTGGGAAGGTTCTGGCTGTAGGCTGCAAGCAACAGCCATGAGATGGGTTTTCCCACAGTGTTGAGGTTTGTGACAGTCTTGCAACCTCACCTCTACGTTATGAAAGGTTTTGCACAGTAACTTGTCATACAAGTTGGCATTGGAGCTGATATTCACACGGATAGAGTACCACATGTAGAAGCAGCTCCTTTACCAGATGTACTTCTTTTGTAACTCTACAGCTTTTCCCAAGCATGGGTTTGGCCTCTCAAAGCAGTTTTGTTTCAGCATCATGCTGTTCTCCTACTAGACCTTATAATTTAGCAGCATCAAACAGCTGAGGCCTTAATGGGGTCATTTACTAATTTTCTCTTATTGCTGCAACTCTTTTGTTCCCGAGCAGCAAAGTTACTTCCCTTGTGTATTTCCCATGACAGAAGGGATTTATTTGTATTCTCAAGATCTACAGACCCTCACCAGCTCATGGAAACACATCTTTTCAGTGTCCCATATGATGCTTATCACAATTCCCTGTGCAGGAATTTCTGTTTCTACTAGATGACCACGGTAGCAAAATTTTCTACTGCAGGCTGCTGTAGTAGTCTCATTTCCTAAAATCCTGAGGCAGCTGTTGGCAATTTGGTGGGCGGGAGCACAGAATTTTGAACCAGAATCTGCACTAGGCTTCCTCTCTTTTGTTTTTTCATAGGGATGCAAAGCAGGAATAATTTCTTAGTGGGGGTTTGCCCAATGCTATCCAAGCTGCAAGAGCACAGACCATTCTGATAGAAACTCTTTGGGCAGTACAATCTCTCTTGGGAGGCTCTTGTGTCAGGTGCAGACGCTAAACCACCCTCTGGTGAAGGGGTTGCTCCCACAGTCCCTCCTAGTCCCACAGTTTGTGGTTTTTCAGGTCTGCTGGCAACAAAGGGAGGAAATGTACTTGCTGCTCTGCTTGCTTCCCCAAAGCTTGCAGACCTTGTCCTCAGACACAAAAATGTGTGTATGCTCCGGACAGGATGGTAGGATCCAGGTCCTCCAAAACTGGCCAAAGGAGCATCCCAGGACCTTGGCAGCTGCTGCTGCTCACACAGGGGCTGTATTTCAACTCTTTTCAGCTCTCTGTTAGCAGCATAGCTGTTTTTCAGAGACATGCCAATGGGAGTTCATGGTGGCAGGAGGAGAGCTTGTCTTTCCAGTAGCTGCCCTCTGTGAGAGGAAACTGGTCTTGTCATGCAGGGAGGGCTGGAAAGTGTAGTGTAGGCCACCTTGGCAACCAGCAGCATTTGCTGCTGAGCTCCTAGCGTGCAACGTCAGGAGACACAAAGGCATGATCTTGATGTTGCTCCGCTGCCAAGGTGCTGGGGAATCTGTATTTACAATGTATTTGTCTTTTCCCTTTCCAGCTCCCTGAAGTTTTCTGGAAAGCTTATTGTTGCTGGGGAGCCTATTGCTTAACCTGTGGTGCTGCTGTGGGTTGAGGACCAGGACTAGCTGAGGGGTCCTGGACATCACAGGGATTTAGGGCTGTGCCTTGAGCACTGTTGAGACACAGAGCTGCTTGGAGGTAGGGCTATTCTTCATGCAACCATAGCCTCCCACAAGTCCACAAGTATCACATTTGGGCTCAGGTTCCCATTTTACAAGTACGTAAAGTCCTTCTTTGACTTTTACCTAGCAAAGAACCTTTCAGTGAGGAAAAACCTATAATGTGCAGGGTAAATTTCAGTGTATAAGATGCAGTGCAGCCATAGTTTCACCCACAATCATTTGGTAACAAAGGATTTCTTCATGTATTATTTTTATGTGACAACATAATCAGACTACAAATATTAAGGAGGAGTAGTGGACAGAACTGGATGTCTATTATATTGACTGTCCCAATCACGCTGAGGAAATTTGGCCCTTTTGTGACAAGTGGTGACTTTAATCTCTTCTAGCAGAAGAATTTGATCATTAATTTTTATCTAACAATGTGAGCAGTGTGGGGTCTGGAACAAAATAGGGTCTTCAAACTGGCCTGCCTCATGGCAGCAATAAGAGATAGTGTCAGAAATCAGAGGCAATGAAAGATGCTTTCCACAAAACTGCTGATGTGAGGAATGGACTGAGACCTTCTCTCTGACTTGAGAATGAACACCTACAGCTGATGGAATGGAAGAAAGGGAGGAAATAGGTCATTTGACTAACAGTATTTTGTACTGAGCTTCCATGGGGGTACTATTTGCCACAATCACTACGCTTTACCATAATCTTGCTGTAAGAATGAATATGTTTATGATAAAATGCTTATCATATTCTAGCAGCTCTTTATAAAGATCATTATCTATAATTAGGTAAATGTGTGTAACTGCTATTGCTCTTGTGCTAAAAATTGCTGCAAATGGAACTGAGGAGGGAGAGGATTCCAATTTAGACATCAGATAATTGGACTTAATTTGCTTAAGAGAACTACCAGTTGTAGCCGCTTAAAACAGTAAGTCATAAGCTCAGAAATAAAATGCTTTTCTAAAAGTATTTAGAGCCACTGTTTATATTTATGTCAATATTTACACTAGAGATGTGGTTTTGTTACTGAAACTTAGAATATGAAGATGTTGGTCAGTGCACTGCTGAACGTGATGGTCCTGATTTTGCCTTTTCTCAGAGACATCTGAAATTAGAAACAGGCTGCCATTTCCTAAACTTTAGTCAGTTCTGCTGGAAACTCTGAAGTTCCCTTTCATGTTGATTATATTTCCAGGCAGGGTTTAGAGACTCATTTGCTGTTCCTATGGTCACAAGTGTGGTAGTGGTAGATTCAGATGTAACTAATAAAGTTATCTACAAAGCTAATGTTGTTCCTAAAGGCTAAACATCACCTTTCTGCACAAGCCTGGCCCTAGGTCCAGATTTCGTACCTTTACATGTTTTTGGATGGAAGTTGCTAAGTGAATGTAGCCATCGACAGTATCATCTGCTGTATTGCATTAGTATCCGGTTGTCCTCACATTTCCTAAGCCTGATCTGGGACCAGCAGTGCTCCTGTGTGGAGTGGCTACCATAAGTGCAGAGTATGCGTGTTACAATGTGTGTGATGGAGAGTACTCAGGACTGCGTGGACTGTGGGCATCAGTACAGTCAAATTTACCATAGACATCTTCATAAGAGTGAATTTTGTCCTTACTGTCTGTATCCCAGGTCTACAGCCTGCCCAATGCTTTTTGGAGGATCCTAATATACTTCTCCCTTCCCAAAAGAATGGACTCAGTACCCATGCTTTCAAAGCAATACTTTTTAAATACCTACACTTCATTCTCACTTTTGTCACTGAAAATTTAGCAGGATCTTTTATTCTTTCTGTTTTTCTCTGGCAAGTCTGGAGATGGAAATTGACTGCTTGCCTTAGTTGACATGTGAAATAAATAAAAAATTATCTATGCTGCTTATACAGAGATGTCAGTGTGTAATGATATCCTCTGAGAGTGAGGACTAAATAGTGGTTCAGTTTCTTGGGTTCCTATGCTGGACTGTAACTGCTGGAGCATGTAGCAGTACAGGCTGATGGGCTTCACGGACAGGCCAGCAAAAGATGCCAGTAATCCCCAGGGATAGTGATCTGCTGCATGCTGAATCCTCTGCAAGCTTTGTGATAAATTTCCATGTGAGACTATTCCAAGGACAGGACCTATAAGGATTTAACCTCTGTCACTGAATAAGCAGGCATGAAAGCCTTGGCAGTAGGAGAACAGTACCTGATGTGGTGCCTTTGCCATCATTACTGCAGTTACGCATAAGGCCCTGAATCTAAAGGTATTTGAACAAAGTTCTGTTGGTGTTTTGAAAATTATGCCTGCCAAATCCCCCAATCCACAAAATGAAATGCTGATCATGCACACAGGATGGGTGCTATGCTGGCAGCAGTCATTGGGGCAGATGGTCTCTGGTCAAACCTTAAGTTTGTGCTCAAACTGTGTCTTGGTGAAGGCTAGTTGCTCAGCAGGTGGGAAGAAATGAACCCTGATAGTCAAAAGCTTCCTCCATCAGGTTCATTTCTTCCCTTTGATCTAAATAACAAGGTCAACTGTTGTCTGTGGAGAATTATGGCATGATGCTTTCTTAACCTTGGTTGTTGAACACTGTACCAATGACTTATGAGGAGAATCTGACCCTCAATCTCTTGTACCTTAGACAAAAGCCCCATTGAGCAGATTACGAAGCCAATTACAAATTGACATAGATAAAGGAAGAAGTGAAATAGTTCTAGCTAGAAGCCCATCCCAGGGTGTCTGAAATATTAAGAAGAGATCTCAAATTCTTACTCATCAGTACGTAATCAAGGGTACAAATGTAGTTTTAAAAATGCTGTCTCTGAGGAAATGATACAAAATTCTTCTGAGAATATATTCTGTATATATGATGTTGTTAGCTCTTCCCCCCTCCCCAGCCTTCAATAAATTTTAAAAGCTTTGTCTAATTTCAATCAAATTAAGGAAATGGAAAGAAGCCTCAAAGTTACCAAATTTCTTCAATGATCCTTCACACTGCATGGCCTGGAGACCATGTGTGGATCCTACAGCCATTTGTTTGCTCCACAAGAACAGACTGACAGGCTTAGGTGGAAGTCATGAGAGATCAGCTCGGCAGATAGTGTGTGGGAATAACAAGTGGCCAGCAGACGTGCACTGCTGATCCATTCAGCCTCTTAGGCTATGTCTGACCTGATATTACTATGTTCATGTTTAAACTTGTTGACTTCTACAAAAGAGATCCCAGGCGTGAAGTAATATAAGTGCAGGATGGGTGCAAGAGTACCAAGATGCAGGAGTAAGCACAGAAGCTAAGCTATTAGATAACAGAAAGAAAGATTTTACACTTTAAGCACCATCTCTTTCCTCCATGTCTTTGCCAGCTTAAGTGAATCTCAACCTGGCTGGCTTCCAGGATTTTTTTCTTTAGACAATCCACACTCCTTGGGTATTGCATGCACTTGGGGATGAGGATTCCACTAGAGAGTGGAGTGTTGTGGGGTCAGATATCACAAAAATAAACACTGAATACCTTTAAGGACTTCATCTGAAGTGAATAGTGGAATGAAGGATGTGAACACAAACATTTAATCTAGAAAAGATTCTATATACTCCATTTCTTTTTGATTCTTTTTGATTTTGTTATGAGTCTTAATGCTCTGATTAAGTATGGCTGCGGCAGGGAACGTTTCATCAGTCAGCCTGAGCTATTGCATCTAGCAGAGGTATAACTGAAGACATAAGATAATTATCTACTCCAGAATCACTGTGTGTTACCATCATCTATGGAGAAGAGAGATAAACTGAGTACCCTCCTGCAATAGTCATTATTGGCTTATTGACTTGATTATTCTCCTTGGATTTGTATTCACTCAACAGATCACAGCAACCCCAAAGAGATTAATTACATGTATTTTTAAATTCCCTAAGTGCACATTTGCATAACTAGCATTTTAAAATATTCATAAATACATATTTGCTTGATAGATTGTAGCGGCATCATTTGCAGCTTCAAAAGGTACTTTCACTTAATCAAACCAGAAATGTTAATCATTTCTTGAGGCTCAGACATATGATCAGCATATTGTAGCACAATAAATACATTGAGTATCAGCTAAGGCCTGCTCCTACCCTTTGGCACATGGGAGGAAACCTGACCCAGCTTAAGCTCCTGTTTTAGTGGTTTAGGTAGGCCCTCCTTACATTTACTATAGATAGAAGGCAGACTTATACCTAACTTCCATGGATGGGCTCATTTGCTTTAAGTGGATCCTACATCCTTGCTAGGTCCAGTTTCCCAGTGACAAAAGCCTTGCAAGCATGCCACTGTGGGCATTCCCACAAAGGGTGTGTGTCCACCTGGCGCTCCACACCCTCAGCCACATTGGGTATGTCCATAGTGTTGAATAGGAAAGGCTGAGAAAGAACTATGAGCTCCAAAGCCACGACTGACTCTTCTCTCGACTCATTCCCTGGCTCCCTTTTGATATCCTTCAGTGAGCTGAGTGCAAGATACAGCAGAGTCCTGAGAACAGCTCATATTGTCCAACAGAAGGGCAGCAGGTGTGCGCACCTTCGTCATGCCCAGCCATCCAGTGCTATCTCAGAGGGCTATATGACCTCAGACATACCTGCACACCCCCTTGTCACCTCAGGAGTATGCAACATGGATTCTGTGCCATAACACTACAGCCTTGGGCTGGAGCCGGGTCTTCATTACTTCAGAAAATTTCAGTTAAGAAACGCGTGAAAAATAATAATGCCCTATCTCTGGAGCAGGATTCCCAGGGAAATCAAGCCTGTCAAGAGTTCAAGGACCATCTGGAAGACACTTTTGGTCATATAGTTTAGCTTTAGGCAAGTATGGAGCAAGGAGTTAGTCTCGATGATCCTTATAGATCCTTTCCAACTCGAGAAATTCTATGATTCTCTGAGTCTGATAGAGTTATAGGGGACTGTAGTGACGGAGATCCAGGGCCATGTGCTGTATAATACAGATATAGCCTCTCTGCCATTGAGGAGTTAATCCCAAAGCATTCTGGATGCGGGCTGGTCTGTACACCCACCCACTCAGTGTACAGGCAGAGCTGCTGAAGCTGATAGCAGCTTGCATCTTGGACACTGACTGATGTGCAGTTCCTCATTCCTCACTCAGCCTAGCTGAATGTTTATTTAATGCTAGTTGAAGGGAAATAGTCATGGTTATCTTCAACTCAAGAGAAAGAGGAGAGTAATTTTTATTCACACAAGCAGATCATGACCAGGTGTTACAACTAGAAGGGCTTCTCCCTCTCCACCTTTTCTTTTTCATTTGATATGAAAAGTCTTAGCAGTATCAAAGCAGGAAACCTCAAAGCAGGGTGACAAGGAAGTTAACTCATTCTGGGTCTGCCTGTGAGATGGTGAATCAGATGTGAAGTGTGGCCCCCTCAACAAGTACTCGAAAAGAAAAGAGGACAGTTTTCCTTACCAACTGAGTTTTGAACTCGAGTTCAGGCAGAGAGGGGCATGAATTCACAACACACAATGTCCAAGTTGACACTGACACATTACAGCTCATAGATGGAGGTGCAGGAAGTGGGGCTATGAGAAAAGGCTAAGAAATTCCATTTGTGATGTGAGTCTGGTGGGAGCAGGGTGCAGGGGGAAGGCAGAGGGACAGTGGTTTTCAGTGGCGGAAGAAGTAACCCAGAAAGAGGGAAAGAGAATGATATGATTCACATGCATCAGCATCCCTGAGCTCACAAAGAGGGTCTCTGGTGTCTGGGCTGTTGGTTCCATACCCATAGGTGCATTTTTGGGATCTGTAGTAATTGAATGCTTGTACATCAGCTGTGCTGCCTGGTCTGTAAGCTACATGGCACCACAAGTCTATGTCAGCTCACAGACTGCCTTGGAGGAGGAAGGCCATGAAGGGGGAACTAGTGACTGACTTGTGCATGATCCCTCTTCATCAGACCACATCCCTGTAATTCTGTTCTGCTGAGTCAGTGTGGGACATGTGCATTTTGTTTTTCTGCTCAGTGATATTGCATAAACTGTGACATCAACACCAAGTCAGACAGTTCCTGGCTTGGCAAGTGGGAAACAAAGTTTTGAAAGCAAAGTCTGATTGTCAGATTTTCCCAAAGCTGACCCCAGTACTTGTATTTTGAAACATTTTCATAGCATTGCATCTTAGCAGAAGTAATTCTTCGGGGTGAGTTCAGTTGGAGGCTCAAAATTTTTTGGAGCTCAGTAGTTGACAGTTGAATTTCTTACTGAGAATTATTGTGGTTTGATCCATTGTGAATAGGAGACAAAATGCAATTACAAGTATATAATTTTATTGAAAAATTTATACTCTGTTTCAACTGGATACCAGCTCTGCCCATTAGAGCATCTCCTGTAGCCAGTTGTTTATTTGGAAAACACACAAATTCCAGCCAATCACAACAGTTTGATCACTGAGGAATAAATTTTTTTACAGTACTTGAAAGCCAATCTTAGCTTGAATAGTGCATCTTCTAGAATGTATTTTTGTCAGGAATCTACTGGCCTTTCAAACTTCACAGCAGGGAATGGTGGAAGATCTGATGCATTGAAGTTTGTATTTCATTTGTATTTAATTTCTGAGAGACCCTTCTCATAAAGGCAAAGCGACATCTATTTTTAATTCGAGCTGTAAAAAACAACTACCTCTGCAGTTTTCGTAGAATCAAGATTGTGATGACAATGGATGATTAATATGAATCCTTGCTTCAGTGGTACTGAAATAAGACCCTTACATCAAATAGAAAAGCAGTCTCACGTGGAACAAGTTTATCTGACCTGTCTTCATTGAGGAGGAAAGGAAGAATGGAATACTGAAGAGGATTTTTGCACGTACAGGTTTGGTATCTGCAGGAGAAGAGTCTGGGGGCTAAGAGTTACCAGACCCATTAATTAATCTTTGATTTCCCCCTTGGCTGGTTTCCCTTTGGATATACCTTTTATAATTTGGATGTATCTTAAGTTGTAGTGGATCATAGAGTTCTGACTCGCCTCAAAATGTCAGACCTGCAGCTGGACTGGTTTTCACCAAGAATTTAAGAAAATAACTTAGTGTCAATTGTTCAGCATACCCTTTTGGGGAAATTATGACTTTTTTGGACACTTTAAACCCTCCTAAATTCCTGCCTGATCGGATTTATTTTCATCATTAGCAAGTAATCCTGGCACAAAGTTAAAGTGTGCATACTTATTTTTTCTAAAATGAGTTATTAACTAGCCCATATTAGGACAAGGAACTGGCTCTGAGTGATTTCCTGGTGGGAAGGAAAAAGAAAGACAAGTTCAGTAATTTACTTTTCTTTTTTTTTCCCAGGCATTAGTGCCAGGGCAATTTTTGGTGTTCAATACATGGAAAACAGGCCAATTGAGAGCTCTAGGCTTATATATTTGTTATATTATAGTTAGTTAGATTTTCAATAAATAAAATTTAATATCCCTGTCAAAGCATAACTTCTGGTTCTGTTCACCATTAAGAAATTGAATTTCATGACAATGTATAGATTGGTAATACAATTCTTAGCTTAATTACTAGTCATGCCCAAACTAAGATTAAAAAATTCTTTTTTTCTTTCTTCTTACAGACTGAATAGTTTGGGCAAAATAAATCTGTGGAGAGATGAGGACAGTCCGTTTTCCCTTCATTCACATCTAGTTACTATTCCTTTTTGCAGTTCTAAGAGGTGATTGTTTTGGGATGAAGGATGGAAATGACAGGTAAGGTGTTCCCAGACTGACAGGGCAAGGTCCACTATGGTGCCTGAAGGAGAAAAGCCCTTTGGCTCAGTCAGGTGCTTGCTCCCCAGCCAGGCAGGGGCTGCTGCCTCAGGGCTGCAGAAAAGAATAGCTCTCCTACTTTCTCCCAGGCCACACTGCTTCAGGGCAAGATGGTGACTGCTCTTCTGGCAGTCCCTTCTGCAAGGTAAGCACCAGAGCTGCTGCAGCCTAAAATATCGGCCTCAGGGCAGTGAAAAAGAGGTATTCTAACATGCAACTGAAAACCCACAGGCTGAACCATAACTTACCCTGCTTATCCTTGGTAGACTGTAAAGGCTGAATTTAAGGGATTAGGGGATGCTGCTACAGTCTCTACAGGACACAATGTCAGTGCTTCAAGATGAAGGGGTCTAACAGGGAGTCTTAACTGCAGACAATCCTAAATCCTTTTTAATGATAATGTCTGAAATGTGCGAACACTAACAAAATGCTGACTACGTTCCTACTGCCAGAAAATGAGAGGTTTGATTTAAAACCTGGGATGCATTATTTTGGAACAGTCTTCACTTTTCAGCTTCTTGGTGAGGAATCGACAGGGAAAATCACATGCTGACATACTTGTGTGCACAAACACACAGAGATCCAGAAAGTAGACTCTTAGATGTGTGTTACTTCAGTTTTGCTCTAGGACATACCCTGTTGATATATTCTATTCACAGCTACAGAAATGATCACCTGGCCTGTCAAGATGGGGACTATATGATCAAAATCAGATGGAGCTCCTCTGGGTGATCCATGCCTTTGTGATTACAGCTGTCTTATAGGAGAAGTGATCTGAAATGCCTTTAGGCTGGAGGAAGGTTTGTCATGAGATTCTGCTGTCCACCAGGAGCACTCTGGTCAGTGGTTTCTTGCCCTGCTTTTGTTCAACTGAATCTCAAGAAGACAGGACTACTGTGTTGTCCGTGTCCTGGAGAATCTCAAAGGGGTGGAAAGCCCTTTCTGCATTCTGGATTCAAACTCTAAACTTTCTTAGATAGTATTTCTTAGATCAGCTTACAGGCCTCCCCACTGTTTCATAGATTCATGTGTCCCCATACATTGTCATCATACATTGCACAAGGCATGAAGTTGTTTAGTTAAGCTGCCCTGTTGGCATTCTCCTTGCTGTAAACTCTCATTGCATTCTTATCTAATTTTTGCCTCTTAAGGGAAACATCTAATTTAGGAACCTGAATGCTCCAAATTTCTTCCATCAGCCATGGTGATAGAGTGAGGTCTCTGAGACCAATACAGGGCTTGGATGGGCTGGAAAAATATGTCTCCCTCCACTGACTAATGAGTTCACCAAGGGTGAAGAGGCACTTCAGTTACATGCCTGAGCTAGATGGGGTGAATTTAAGCACAAGCTCACTGGAAGTCCAGAGTGGGACCACTGAAAACCACTGCAATGTTCATCTGCTCTCACATCTGTAATGTTTCATGTGCCATCTGGTCCATTCTTGGGGTTGTATGATTTTCTTTTACTTCATAGCCTTCCAGCATGTGTTTGAGCCTCCACACTAACACAGAACTTGCTGATTTTCTTGCCAGAAAATGTAACAAAAAAGTAGGTGGTTCAGCAAGATCTCTCAGGCATCATTTGAATAGGGACCAAGTGAATGCTAGGATCTGAATAGAATAAAATTTTAATGGAGGGTTTGTGATTGAGATTTGGAGTTTCTGCTTGGTTTTTTTTATCTATTTCTTTTTCTATTTTAACTCTCATTATCTGGTTTCCATGGAAAGCTTTCTCAATAGACCAGGAGAACAGCTTCAATATTTCTCTTACAAAAGTTAATGATGAAATAAGATGCATCTCTGTCTCTTTCTTTTTAAAGTCAAGAATATGAGGCATTGAAAATTGAATTAGCCAGAATGGATTGGTTTCTCCTGGCCTCCAATTTCGTTCTAGAAATGTGCAGAGGAAATAAGAGCTGCTAGTCAGAACTCTATTGAAAATGCCCTTAAACAACTACTCTATTTTTTTGCTTTAGAATAGCCACACATGAAATAAGCACACATTCACAAGGCTGCCTGTCACTAAAGTGGTTTGATTATGTTGCAGGGAGTACCAGTTTAAATTACAAACGGAGTGGGCCTTCTTGGAAGCTTCTTCTTTTTGCTCATTGCCAAAACAACTTGGAATATATATTTGTCCTAATCCAGACTGATCTGATCAGATTCACAATGCCATCTGGATCTTACTACTGGCTGGATGGTCTCAGTATTTGATCCAGTCAATTTTTTTCCCCCCTTAATGGCTATACTTTAAGAATTAAGTGTTTTGGAGAAGTGTTGTTCCCAGTTCATTCTTATTCATTGTGTAGAAGATATCCAGGAGCAGCCATGGAGATATTTATTGCCACTAAGGAGCCAATAGCTAGTTGAATCTAAATCAGTTACTATCAGTTGTTTTCTTGGGAGTGGCTCAAAACCATTTCTGTATCATTCAAGGATGGCATATTCCTTACCAAATGTTATGACTAAGTAAGCACCTGGTGGATTTGGATGACAGCACAGTGTTATCTCAAAGCATTTCTCAGTGACTGATATGTCTTCCAGTAGATGATCCTACTTTCTGGGAAGGAAAGCTTTCTAATGATAAGGACAGTTATCCTCTGGCACAGGTTGCCTAGGGAAATGATGAAATCTCCATCACTGGATGTTTTTAAGAACTGGTTAGACAAGCAGCTGCCAATAACCGTTGACATATAGTCAACTTTGCCTTTGGGCACCACTAGATGACCTCCTGAAAGCCCTCTGAATATTTTGATCTGTGAGCTTATAGCTGAACAATGAACCAATCCACAAGACATTACAACCAGGGAATTGGAACAAATATTTTGTTTGTGTAAGAATTAAAAGCACAAATAGAAAAAAAAAGCACAATCTATATATGACATTTCGTTTAAAAAAAATTATATCTGAATCACTAGAGAGATACAGACCTAGGAAATTAGGAGCAAATGTGAAGAATCCTCATTCCAGAAAAAAACAAGCAGTAAAAATCAATTGGAGAAGACCTAATTGCTATCAAGAAATTTCATTTATAGGACTTAAGGGAGAGATGCAGTCAGAGAATGTGTTTTGAGATGGTCTGTTGAAGTATATTTCATTTCACAAGGATATCTGCCCTTCACCTCTTATGTAGACCTTCCAGATATAGAGGTCTACATGTTCCAGAGCCTTAGATCCATGGTTTAAGACAGAGCATGATGGAGACAGAAATTTATTTCACAGCTTCCTGTATTGAAGCCCCTTATTCAAAGTATGTGAAAGAAATAAAACTTTACATTGCATTCCAAGAGGCTCTGACTCTGTAGAGTTATTTATATTTCTTCTCTTTTCTGAGGAGTAGACCTGTAAATATGCTTAAGCGCCTTTTTCTTCCCTAAACTGACCTGTCTCCAGCTGCAGTGTATTTGGGAACAACAGCAACAGCTAATCCTGATAAATTGTATTCTTCTTCCTTTTTTCTTCGCTTTCCCTTCTTTTTTTATTTTTTTCCTCTCTTTTCCTTTTGTCTCTCCCTTTTTCTTTTATTTCTCTCTTCCCCTTTTCCTTTCATCTTTCTTTCCTTTCTCCCTTCTGTCTCTTTCTTTTTCTCTTTTTTTCTCCACTTTTTTCTTTGTTTCTACTCACTCAAGACTATTTTAACATGGCAGTAAATTGAATTAATTTTCCCCAAGTCAAATCTGTTTCGCACATGATGATAATTGAGTAATGATGAGTAATCTCCCTGTCTTGTTATAAGCTTTTCCATCTTATTTTCTCCTCTGATTCTGTAGCAGAAGGGGAGTGACAGAGTGGCTAGGGACTTTCAACAGCTGGCCGTGGTCAACTCACCACACTCTCAAGAAGAGGACCATGAAGCACTTAGGGCATTTTGTCCTAAGCGTGGCCATCTGCATTTTAAACAGTGTCCAATGGAAATTGCAGCACCTGAATGGATGAGGGTACTGAGAAACCCAAGTGACCCAGCATAGAGCCACGTGGACTCCTGCCCATGAGGCAGGGTTGTATGGGTTCTCAGGAGTGAGCGTATGACAGTACCAAAGTGGAGAAAGCAGAAATGTATGCTCATCACCATCATTTTCTCTCCTGCAGAGCAGGTTGCACCTCCACAATGGATTGAGGCAATTTGGAGGCAGATATTTTCCATAATGAGCAAGCAGAAAGCATTCCCTAACTTCGGGGTTTTTCACTTTTGCTGCATTCCACTATCTGTACATGTATGTTTTTGTAACCTCTAAATAAGGGTTTCCAAACTTAAAACTCATGTTAAAAATGGTTATGTTGCTTGTCTGACTAAAGTTGTTAGTTGTGATCAGAACGGTTTTGTCCTGCTTCTTCTCACTTACCTCTCCTTTTCCTGACTCACATCAGTAGGACTTCTGTCCCTTGCAAAGCACAAATCCACATGTTACCAGGATGCTAGAACTAGGTTGCACACTATCAGGTTGGCTTTCCCTTTCCTGAGCCAGGCATCCTTACTGTGTCACTAGGGCTCCTCACTTGTGTATGTCTTCCCAGGCTGATTCAGCAGTAGGGTTAGGACATATGGGTGTAAATGATGCAAAGAAGGCAAAGTGAAGGATAGTCATTTGCTCAACACCACAGTTACCAGTATGTGTGTAGTACATGTGTCTTCATCATTAAGGAGGAGATTTTGTTTATTTTTTATTTTAGGTAGCTGTTGCTATTGCTTTTTTTGTGTGAAGACCACAACAGTAGGATGCTAAAGAGACGTTTGGACGACAGGATTGCTTCACCCAAACAAACCAAAATAGGGATGAAATTCAGTGTCTGTGGCTGGGGAAGTAAAATGGCAAAACTTTATGAGGCAAGAAAGACAAAATCCATCTTCTTTCAAACATCTCGACATGCTCATTGAGGGGATCTGTATGTTTAATGAAAGGTGGTCCATGATACCTGTATATTTGTGTACAGTTACTAAATATTTTTTGCCATGCAAAAATTCTGCCATTCTGCTACTCTCTGTCACTCTGATTGAGCAATATATTTATGTTGGGTACAGTGTCTGCTTACTTGCAGTCACAGCCTGCACTAAGATGTTTCTTAGGAGTCTTATGGAAGTTCAGATAAGTCATTGTTTGAATTAGAAAGCAGATATTGGCCTATGAGACTTCTCCAATTCCAGTGCAGATAGGAGCATGATGTGGTTTGCTCATTATTGTGGGCAAAAGTCTCTCTGCTAGATAATGTTGTCTCACTGCATAGATTCTTTGTTCTTTTTCACATCACTCCTTTTTTTTTTTTTTTTTCTTTTTTTTATAAATTTCAAAAGTTTTTAAATCTAAAAGGCCTATTTTGGAAGGGTCAGGTTCATGACCAAATCAAAAGTATAAGCCTTTGTTTATAAATTGAAAATGAAATAAGAAGCAAAAAGGAAGTTATTATTTCTGTTACTGGTTGAACCTGGGCCCAGAGCCCTAGCTGGGCTGTGTGAGCAGAACATCTGTTTTATTTAGCAGGTGCGTCCTTTTATCTCCAATGAGATGATGGACCTATTTCTTTTCTGGTTTCACTCAGCAGGTATAATGGCACACCTGTAAAGCAGAACAGCAATTGTCAATCAGGTTTTCCTTTTTCCTCTCCTCAAAATAGATTTCAATAATTAAAAAAACCGAAAAAAACAAAATAAACAACAAAAAAACAAAACCAATAACAAAAAACACAACCCCTCCCCCCAAAACAACTCACAAAAAACACACAGCCTGAATTTATTTCACTCCAGTAATAGTTTAATTGGACAATTATTTCCATTTCAATGACTTTCCTCCTTCCTCGTATACCTCTCCTGTCCCCATCTTCTCAGATATGTGGCTTCTACTATGCCTCACTAACTCTACCTCCAAACGTTCTATCTTTCTCTGAGTGCAGCAGTCAGTACTATCTAACACACTGCCTTCTCCCACTGCAGTGATACTGGCAAATCACTATGTGGGCCTGGTCTCAAACGTCTGTGTGGGCCTGGCCCCAGATCCCACAGGAAGGTGAGAGATTGGATTGGTGAATGGTCTGGGTGAAGCACCCACACTATACTTGCCTCTGGCTCCCCGAGGCTCGGATAGCCCTGATGACAATAAATTGTGAGAAGCTGTTGACACTCTCAAAGGCAGAAATGCCCTCCAGAGAGACCCTGAAAAATTAGACATCTGGGCCATCACCAATTATATCAAGTTTAACAAGGGTAAGTGGCGGATTCTGCACCTGGAATGGGACAAACCTGGATGTACTACAGGCTGGGGAGCAAGACACTGGAGAGCAGCATCATGGAAAGGGACCTTGGGGATTTTGGTCGATGGCAAGTTGAATCTGAGTCAGCAGTGCCCCGGCAGCCAGGAGGGCCAACCGTGTCCTGGGAGGCATCAGGCAAAGCATCGCCAGCCGGTCGAGGGAGGGGATGGTCCCGCTCTGCTCTGCACTGGTGTGGCCTCACCTTGAATATTGTGTGCAGTTTTGGGCACTGCAACGTAAGAAAGATATTAAGCTCTTACAGAGTGTCCAAAGGAGGGCAACGAAGATGGCAAAGGGCCCTGAGGAGAAGCCATACAAAGAGTGGCTGAAGTCATTTGTTCTGTTCAGCCTGGTGAAGAGGAGACTGAGGGGAGACCTCATGGAGGCCTACAGTTTCCTCCCGAGGGGAAGTGAAAGGGCAGGTAACCATCTCTTCTCTCTGATGTCCAGCAATAAGACTTGAGGGAACAGCAAGAAACTGCATCAAGGGATGTTTAGGTTGGATATCAGGAAAAGGTTCTACACAAAGAGGGTGCTTGTACACTGGAGCAGGCTTCCCAGCAAATTGGTCCCAGCATCAAGCCTGACAGAGTTCAAGAAGTGTTTGTACAATGCTCTCAGGTACATGTTGTGATTTTTGGGTTGTCCTATTCAAGGCCAGGAGTTGGACTTCTATGATCCTTGTGGATCCCCCCCAACTCATGATATTCTATGATTCTATGATCCTCAGGGGGCTGTCAGAGAGAGGGAAAAAGGAGTGGGGAGTGAAGTCTGGATTGTCTGCTCTTCTTTCTCCTCCTTCTCCATTATGGGGACCACTGAACTGGAGAATTCTTCACTGTGGTTGTTTTGGTTTGACATCTAAGATCCTTGACCCTCTGCACAGAGCTCATAATCTTTTTATTTGTTGCTTCTGTTTAAGTTGGAGGCCTTAAAAATATTTCTCCAGAGTGTTGGCGGCTCTCTTTTTGTTTATTGGAACAGCATTTCTATAAACTGACAATGTCATCTGTATTGTGAAGATGTATCAGGATCTTTCCTTGGCTTTTACCTGGTCTTTATTGAGAACTCCTGTTGACTCACTAAAATCAATAAGGTAACATTCTGTTTTTTCTTTCTTATCCTTTCATGTACTTTTATACCTTTGAGGTCATATTGTATAATGAAACCACTCTGATTAGGTCTAACTGATTACTCAAATTTCAGAACTGTGTAGTAGCAGGTCCAATGGGAATTTAGCTAATTAGTAACTAAAAAGATGTCAGGGTTTAGCATGAAGTGGATAATCCATCTTAATAAATGGAAGTGAAGTGTAATGCAATGCAGAAGAAGCACTGTTGCAACACTGAAAAAATATTTTAAATTCTTCTCTCTTACTTGAGAAGTGTCATGAAGTAAGACAAGGGGTAATATCACACATACCCAGCAACTCATTAGCACAGTGTTCTAATCCTGGCTTCATAGTAGAGTAGCATTCTTTAGCTATAGAGAACATCTCATGTATGCAGTTTATCTCACGTATCTTCATAATCAGTTCATTTGTGTACCAGCACTTAGACATCATTTATCTCACACAAATAAATTTCTTAATTCTGTAAGATTTAGCCAGAAGGATCTTGAGTATTAAAGAGGAAACAGATACTCTTTTTACATAATGGAAATATGAAGTTCATCATTGTCAAACATATGGATGTATTTCCACTCTATTTTAAATCCTGCACAACTTGTCATAATCAATGTGATAATGGGAGTAAGAGGCGATAGATTTTGTAAATCTGTTACTCTCATAAACAAATGATCCAGTAATGCAATTTGCAAAGGCCATTAAAATGAAATCGAATGCTTTTATAGGTTATGCATAACTATTGCTTTAATTTACAAGCCGATCTGGGCTATATTTAATGCTTAGATCAATTAGATTACTTCTTTCATGTCATCTTCCGTATTAAATCCTGGGATCTAAGAATCAGCTGTATCTTAAACCCATCCCTACAGTTTGAAATAAGTCAGCCATTGTCTATAAAGTTTCTTGCTACCTTTCCTACCTTTTAAATGCAAGGCTTTCCTGAGGTACCAATAAAGACATATGGAAGGGAGGACTGTAGCAAAAGATCAAAATGTAAATAAGAACATTAAGAAGCAGAGGTGTAATTTAACTGAAGATTTCGACAGGAGGCAAGGAAAGAAAGTTGGTTGCAATGACAGCAAACAAGAAACACATTATGCAAGGGGTGTGTGTAAATGAATGTATAGGGACAGGAAAGGTGGTTTTGTAGGTTGAGTTTGTGCCCTGACACACACAGTCCTTAGAAATTATTCGATCAGCTACCTAATATTTCTGTCCCTCACTTTTCTACCCGTAAAACACGGATGATAAAACCATTGCTAACTGACCAAGATATTTTGCGACTAATTTGTGATACTTAGAAACAGAGTGTGTAAAAAGGGCCACCAGTAAGTCAGGAAGAAGGGAAGAAACAACCAAGACTAAGCAGAGAAATAAAAAAAGAAAGAAATAAGATCCTGGAAGACTAAATTAAGGCAAGCCAGAGGAAATCTCTCTGGTTTAACACCCTCATTATTATTTTTCCCTCCAAAGATATTTCACATGCTCAGTGTGGCTGCCTGCAGTGCATTAGAAGGAGGGGGAGGGCGGGAAAGTCAGGGCACTGAGCACTCAGCAGTTCAGCTTTTTTCTTTACAATACACCAAGGTCTTGTTGAAAGCAGGGATTCTTAGAGTCTCCAGGCTGTGACTTTCCTTCAAGGATCTTGTGGATTTAACTATTTGGAACACTAGCCCCTAGTTTCTTTTCTGCAACAGCAACCAATGCAAGTTATGTTTGTTGTTCCCCGCTATCAATGTCCCCAGCTTCCCTTTCAGCTGACACTGAAGATTAGCTTCAAACTCTAAGCTTGTAAGGTCTTTGAGGAAAAGTCTTAATGAGGATCTGATCCTTTTAGCTCTGATCTAATTACTGTTAGTGCAATGTTTCTATTTTGGATGTTGCAAACAGATCAAATTTGCATGTTTGAAGATGGTGGACAAGAAGCAAACCCCACCCTGTAGGTTAAATAAATTTTCATACATAAATGAAAACATGAATAGCATCTATGTAAAGCAGCTCTGGCATAATTTCAGAAGAAGTTCAGGAGCTGAGCCTAGGGAACTACAGGAATACAGAAATATTTTTTTCTCCCTTGCTGTAAGTTTAGTGGTTGAATGGTAGCCGAGGAGATTTGAGGTCACAGTGGTATAATCTGTTAAGTGTGTCAGTAGGGAAGAAGGGCAAAGAGGACCAAAAACTACAGACGCAGCCATGAAGATTGTTCTGGGTGCACAGAAGTATTACCCATAGCACAAATGAAACCTCATAGGCTCTAACTCAGTGATAGAAAAGGAAGGTGAGGTTGAGTCCTACAAGCCAACATTTTCACTTGATCTGTTGCTGCAGCTTCAGTGTTTTGTCTTCTTTTATCATGCGCTTTTATCAGTATTGGGATATGATTCTGTGCGCTGAGCTCCAGATACTGTAGGAAGATGTTCTTCATGTCACATGAACTGGGTAGCTTTGCTCATCATGGAGGACATGTTTGCGTATTTCTGCACAACGTGTGCTGACAGAGAAGAACAATCTGAGCTGCAGATATGGACATGGCCTATTTACAGACTGTGCCTTAAACGCCCCATGCTTTCTTTCAAAAGATGGAACAACGCTGCCTGCTTTCCTGGCTGTAAAACTGTCAGTCACTGCATTGGATGCCTGTGCTGATGTTTGGCTTGGCTAGAACCCTTCAGAGTGTAAAATGCTACCACTGGCAAACCAGGTGCAAAGTGAATGTGCCATGTACTGCTTAATGGGGTGTTACTGTAATTTCAAACCCTCATTGTGACCACTTCTAGGTTAACACCCTTCAGTAACTAACCAAAAGACAAACAGTAAGCAGGAGAAATATTATGAGCCATGGTTTTGTCCAATTAGCAGACTCTGCTTTAGACTTGACTCAAGTGGCTTGTCTATAAAAGGATGTATTAGTCATTTTCCTTTTTTATTTTTTTGACCATAAAAACAACAGATGTGATGCTTTGTGGTCAGCATAGATGAGAATGATTCATGGCTAGGCATATTTAAACCTTCACTAGAAAACTATCCATCTGAGACCCTTTCCACCTCTTCCTCCTCATTTCAGACAATCAGGGCCAAAAGCACCTGTCACAGGGTAGACCTCAACATTCATCAGCAATTCTCACCATATGTCTTAGATTTGAGGTGACTGGGAGATGTCAGTTGCTCCTGCCTAGTCTCTTAGGACTGCATGGACTTTAGCAACACTAAAGTAGTGAAATTCTTGTGCAGCAAAGACGCGGGTGAACAAAGGAACTTTTATGGCCGAGCAAGGACTAATTTAGTCTTGTATAACATGGCAGATGTAGCTCTGATGTGTGTTTTATAGCCATCCTTGTAGCACTTCTGTGAGGAATTAAGTGATTGTTGGAGTCGGTGTTTTCAGATAAAGATGTGGGAGAGGGATGGACTCAGAAAGTAAGAAAAAGGGGCTGTAGGCATGGATTATGGAAGGAGTCAGCAGTAAGTGCTCCACCTGGGAAGAAACTGTAGGAAGAGCTGGGAAGCAGCAACTGAGCCACTGATGCCGAGTGTGGAGCAGTATGGCATTTGGAAAATGAAGGAATCAGAAATCCTGTTATATGTGGTCTGGGGGTCTTGGCTTGGGGAGCTGGCGTTTGAAGAAGAAAGCTTCCACCAGAATAGGCAGGAGAGAGTAAAAGACTGTATCCCATGGGCATTTTGATGGCATTTTGATGACAACATTGAGTCTACTTGGATGCCCCTAATCCATAGTAGATCTGTGCAGAATTGCTTGAAGCCCCAGGGAAAGTGCTCTGCACAGTCTGGGAAGTGACTGCACACCACTGGGTGCTATGCAAGAAAATTGGTCTTGCTTGTGAAGAAGAACTGGAAAGATAGGGCTGTATGTACTGTTGCCCTCCTTTTAGTCAAGTGTTTTCCTGCCGCTTCAGTAGTACCTGGTTATCTGGTGGCTTCCGAGAGCTGCACCCTCAGGGAGTGGCCTGCCAAGGAGTCTGTTGAATGGTGACAGCTCCAGAGGAAATGAAACTGATGATCTGAGCCCCACTAAGTAAAGAAAAACAGTAAGTAAGAGATATATCAGTGTTTAAAATATGTGGAAAACATAGCACAATGAAATTCAAGGTAGGTAAAAATAAGCCAGTCCTCTAGAGGTGATGTAAGGTCTCCTCCCACAGAAAGGAGAAATTGGTGGATTAGTAAGCTTGAAAAACTGGGATGGAGGACAAGTAATGGAGATGAGACAGCTCTGATGAACCCTGTCTGACAACTGATTAGATGTGAGATTAGGTACTTTAATGTGGAGCACAAACAAGATGGGCCAATGAACTTTTCCAGCTGAAGAGTCAGAAGTGGTAAATCACAAAAAAGGAAAACCTTGATTTCACACTCTTGGCTTCTGGCATTGACTAGTCTGAACCTTTCTTGTGCTCTAAAGTACAAACATATACAAGTCAAAAGCATATTATAAGAATTCCAAGGCTGCAAGATTCATCTCTTCCAAATTAGACCAAGAGTGAATGCTCCTTCTGGATTTTTAACTCAATAATAATTTTCTATGTCTATTTCCTGGCACAGTCTTTAATTTCCTGATAAAGGGCTCAGAAGCACTGCTTATTTCAGTGTACAGCATCAACAACACATCCCTCTGCCCCATCCTGTACCAAGTCTGGCTGCTTGTTTTAATCTTTCTCTCCCTGACCAGCCAGCTTCATTCCCACATCTTCAGCTCTCCTATCTCAAATTCCAGTTTCCTCATCCAGCAGGTCCCATAATGACTTCTCACTGCAAATTCTCCAGTTGGTGTTGACTGGAACCAGCCTGGTCTAGTGAAAGGTGTTTCTGTTGATGTCAGGGGCTTGAAACAGGATGATCTTTACAGTCCCTTCCAACCCAAACAATTCTATGATTCTGTGATTCCCACTTAGTACTGTAACACTTTCATTTTTTCATCAGTTTCTCTTTGTTGATGAGTTCTTCTCTTTTGCCATTCCCTATCTTCACTTATACTCCTGGTCATCGGTCCAGATTAGCTCCATGGGCCAATCTCCTTCTGGGACTGCTTGTCTAACGTCATTGTTTTGCACAGTGTGAATCTGCCAAGTTAGTCTCACTTCTCATATGAAGTCTCGCTTCACATGGCTCTTTGTCTGGTTGTCCATTGCCTTTTCCTCAGCTACCTATTTAATAGGCAATTGTTAGAAGGGAGAAGTTTCCCTATTTCTTTCTGCAGTCTCAGGCATTTTGTCTTTCACTTATTCCCAATTGTCTTTCCTATTTTTCTACACATTTTCAATTACTGTCTCTCAATCTTGTTCATTCCAGTCATCAAGACATGGTGACTTTTAATAGAGCCTTGCAAGGGAAAGAACAGCATTTTTTACAGTGGAGAAAACAATCACTGAATTTAAAAGATCCATCCTCCCCTTTGCTTGAGGGGGTAGGGTTTCCCACCACACAAGGGTTCCAACACTACTCATATTCCCTGGGTACCTTGTGATCTGTAGCCAACTGGACAAGTTGTAAGCAAGAGCCCAGGATCCTGGTGTAATGTGGGGTTTGTGCAGAACAGCTGCCTGTCATGAACTCAGACAAAGGGATGCGTATCTGCATGTTTTCTAGTAGCAGATCATGTCAGTCAGGGCTACATGGTCAGTGAAGTGCCACATAGTATAAAAGAGTTGCTACTAGTAAAATGAAAAAGCTCAGCCATTTGCAGGGCTGTTCGTTAGCACTGCTACCTAAAGACTCCCCTCTGCAGGGAGCAGTGGGAGCCACCTATCTCCACCCAGTCCTACAACCCTGCCTATCCTGCAGCCCTGTTGCAATTAGCTGTCCACTCATCACCCAAAAGGGTCAGTGTTCTTCTCTGTGTCTTTCTTTCCCTGTTTAGTTTGGGGGAACTTCACACTTTGTGGCAATTTAAAAGGAAGAACTGGGAAAACTAATGATCCATGAAAAACAGTATTGCATTGCATCAGTTTTGGGAATCTGAAATCCAGTTGCAAGTAAGACCCAGCACTGAAGATCTCTATTTTTGCATATGCTCTTTCCAGGTGTTGCTAAAGTAATCAGGTTGTAAGCCAATCTTCTTATAAGGTTCCTTTGCTGTCGTCGTTTTTAATAGTTCCAAAAAAAATCCATTAAATTTTGGTTCCATTTAATCTTGGTTGAAGGGTGAAGAACCACAGTTTTTTCCTTGTTGATTGTGAAAACTGAAAGCTGAGATCAGAAGCAGGTTTATTTACTTTTAGATGTACAGAACATAGTTTAATTGATCAGAAATTATCATCATGACATAAGAACTGTTTGCCTTCTGAATATAAATCAATAATGTAGCAAGGTACCACTCAACCCCTTGTGTAAGTTCTCTAAAAAAAAAAATTTTGTAAGTGCCTGCCTGACTTTAGTGATTCTAGATACAAACTTAGCTAAAATTCTACTCTATCTGAATGTGGCCCTTCAAGCAGTATCCCATCTGTCTTTTAGAGAAGCTCACACAAATTGTGCTTACCTGTCAGTTATAAATTTTAAGTTCAAGATCCTGGAGAGTTGAACAAGCCCCTTGCTACCCAGGACTACAGGGCTGGCTTTTTGTCCAGGCAACAGAGATGTAGGGGCTGTGTTTTCTAACCACAACTTATAAGGTGCCTAATGTGGACAGTGTGACTATTTGTCTCCAAAGGCCCTGCTGGGAGCCAAGCCACACTGCTCCAGTTCCCCTGAGCTCTGGCTCCAAAGCTGGAGTGTTAGGGGCTATTTTGGGTAATCTGAAAATAGCCCTAAGCAAGTGTTTGTTATATTAGCAGGTAGCAAATGTTTGGAATTAGCAATCATACTAAGTGTAGCTGCAGTTTTTATAAGCTTTCAAAAGTCCACTATTAGACTAGTATTGTCAGAATTTTAAAAAATGCATTTAAAAAATACGCAAATATAGTCAAACTTTCAATCAGGACTTTTGAGAAAGCAGGCAAATAATGAAGATGAAGATAAGGTGCTTGAGTTAGTGTAGCCTGAGAGATAAACAACAGTGCACATGTATCAGATAATACCTGCTTGACAACCAGAATGTTTGCTAGGTATCAAGAATGATGAATATACAACCACTAGTTAAACTAATAATTTTTATTTATCAGCAGGAAAGCTTATTGTGCTGTTCCATGTCAATAGGCTACTATGTAACATAAAATGAGTTTTGTTTTCATACATGAGTGTTGGTATGTCCCACACTCCTCCAAAGAAGCAGCAACAACAGAGACTGATGAAGGCTGAAGTGAGCATTGGAGCTGCAAGTGACTGGAGGATCTGAACAGGTCTTCACATCATGGAGCTCATTTCTGCAGTGACAGACCAGTAGGGGACACACATAGGTGCTTGCCATGGAAGGTCACCCCAGGGAGCAGTACTGTTCTCTCCTATTCAAGGACCTCCACAACACAGACAGCTCTTGAGCCAGCTGTGAGGGCCAAAAGCAAGCCAGGAACCATCCTTGTGATGTAGGCAATTGAGGTTCTGTGCCTGGGAAAGTTCCCTGTTGTATGGGTGTAGCCTGCGTGCCACTGGTTGCAGGACTATGAAAGTCCTCAGGACAAAGGAAGCTCAGAGAGCACCTCCCTTTCATGTGAAACATCTATATGAACCAAACTTAGAACTTTCTTAAAACTGGAGTTATTTAGGTCCGAGGTTTTGCTTTGGGCTCCTCTCAGTATTGACTTTTTCTTGCATTTGGACTGTCTGGGTCAATATTAGATTTTTAAACCCTAGAAAGCACCTATTTTTACTTATTGAAGAAGACAGTTTTTATTTCTTTTTAGGAAGAAAAGTTATTATAAAGATAGGTTTAAAGCTGTTTATCCAGATACTGTCCTTTGGCACTATTACAAATACATTAATGCTCAGTGTATTGACTTTTGTGAGTCTTTCTGATGATCTGTTAGCAAATGAACTGCTTCCTCACAGACTAATGTTGATTTTTTAGCAAAGATGATGAGACTGTTTCCTGAATTTCAGTTCAAAATGCAAGAGGCTTCAGAAATTTCCATTTTAAAAGTTCAGGTTTAGTCTGGTTGTGCTTATTATTACTTTACTCTTGTAATTGTTAGTACTAATAATCAGTTGGAGCATTGATATAAGAACAATATAATTAATAACACTAATAGCTTTATTGAAATATATTGCTGTTACAAGTATCTTATATTCTTTTCAGAACACCTGGAAGCCTTAGATACATTGGGACCCCACAATATGAGACATTACATAGTCAAGCAGCAAATGCTGATTTCTGCTACCAAAATCTTGTGATCTTGCTTAAGCTTTGTTTCGCAACATCTATAAGCTTGTAACAAATTCTGATGATTATTTTTTTCAAATGAGGAACGTATTTACCTTAAAAATCCATCTTACTACATTGGAGGCAGGATAAATGCCAAGTGGGGGACAAAACTCCAAACTGCTTTGCAAAAATGCTTCTGGCAAGGATGGGAAGTGTTTCACACAACCAGTAGTTGTGGTAATATTGATGGAGCCCTGGCAGATGTGTCCAGTGTCACCCACCTTTGCAGCCGGAGCTGCAGCAGAGCAGGGGGATCAAAAACTCTTGTGTCTTTGCTGTCACATGAAGCAGCAGCAGCACTTGTAGGAAAATGCTACCATACTACACTTTGATGAGCTCCCCAGAAACAGAAGCATCTGATTCTGCTGCTTGAAGTCATCTTCAGCTCCATATGTTTACAGGTGTTTACATTCCTTCTCCCTTCCCCTACCTTGGGATTTTTTGTGAACTGTAATTTAATAACTGAAAAATCCAGTTTTGAGCTGACTCCAATATTCTGTAAATTTAAACTAAATTGGTGGAACAGATGCAATAGAAATCTTTTCCTTGAGAGATACACAAAATGATGGGGTAGCAATGTGCTACTCTTCATCTGGTAACTTTGAATATTGCTCCCTTTGCTTTCCTATGGGACTTGAGTGTTCCTCCAGTCAGCAGGTCATTGAGCATTTTGGGATGGTTTCTTTCCTATTTCTCATCATCACAATGATGAACTTTGTTCAGAATGATTAACTGGAACACTGAATGATGTCTGGATCCCTCCATCTCTGCTTAAATGATTTGATGTAGGGTCAGTCTTTGGGCCCCATTTCTTTCCATGAAGCACTAAGCTGTTTCACAGTGAGAAGCATCTCTACCAAGAACTGAGGAAGATCTCCTCATAGCTCTCCCAGAACCCTTGGGCTGCACTGCATGTCTTAGACTTAAACCCTAAACAACACACAAGTCACTCCATCCATGCAGCATTTTCCTGAGTTTCATTAACTCCCTGTTATTCTGCCGATGGATTTTAGCTCTTCAAAAACAATCCATGAGTCTCACAAAATTGACAAATCGTAGGTAAGTTCTCAGCCTTGTTTACTGCCTCCATTCATTCTGCCATATGCCAAACAGTGGCTGCACTTAAAAGACAGTTGAGCTAATAAAAGCATTCTTTATCTCTGCTTAAGGGGAGATTAAAGAGAGGTATATCTATCCCTACTTAAGTAGAGTTTATCCCATAGTTATTAGAATAATACCAGATTCCCCCTTGAACAAAGGACTTTGAGATGCATCTGAGTATTTTTGTTGACAACCTGACAGTCACTGTGTGACCCCTCCTGCAGTCCCATGGCATTAACCTCTACGGTACTCTTACTGGTGTCCTCACTTAACGTCATGCATTGCTGTTGTGTAGATTTATCAGTAAAATATCTTGATTTCTATGAGTTTTATGGACTAGAGTCACACTGCTATTCCTAAAAGTACGTTTTCCTGAGATAAATTGAGGAAAATGATAGCTGCAAAATGTCAAATTTAGAAGATAGTGGGTGGAAACCTAAATTTTGTCACTTACACTTACTGCTTAAGCTGGCAGTAAATGAGAGTTTTCAGCTCCCTGCTCCCTCCCTCACCTCCTTCACAGCAGCAGAGTGTGACTGTGCCTAAATATGATGCTGTGACAGGGTCACAGTGAACTCCTCTTACGGCAGTCCAGGTGGAACACAGTGTACGGAAATGCTGTTGCACAAACATAAGCACTTTACACTTGCAAACATTACACTCAGCTATGGTTACAGGGAAAGGGTTTCCATGATGCATTCCTAGTTTTCTGACATAGTTGCAAAAATTTATATGCATGTTGAGGCTAAGGTGCAGGAGTTTGTGGGAGCAGTATGTGTTTTGGGAAAAGCTGCTTCTGCTCACACACCTCACTAATCCCTGCACACAAGGGATGCTGCAGGACGGGGCTGCCCTTTGCTGAGTAGTGGGAATCTGGTCCTGTAACTCCAGTGTCTGTTCTGGTTCCTTGCTGCTTTAGAAGAGTATTTTGCTTTAAGGCAAAGGTTTTGTGTGTGGTTCAGAGAGACTGTGAAAGCCAATTTGAGAGTATTATATAAGCAGAAGTAGAGATATTCCAGGCTCTGTGGTTTGAGAGGATGATGTGAGGATCCTTGAAGCCTGCTGAAAACTGGTAAGTGTAGCCACGCTAAGTATATGGGCACCCTGAAAAAACCACTTGGCAAGCTGCCCTTCTACGGTTTGTGGTATGGATGCAGGAGCCTGACTGGTACCATTGGGTGGGGATTACCAGCTCCCACGAGAGGCCTGGCACGCATCCTGTCTGCTAGGCACTCATTTTACATACCATGAACCCAAAACTAATGTCCTCTGACTATTCAGTCACAGGTCACACCTTTGGGCCTCTTTGTCAGGTCTTTCCAACTTTGTTCCAGGGTGCACTCTGCCTATTCTTATTCATCCCCTCCTGAATGGTATGTCTTGCTCCTTTTTCCACCTGGGTAGGCTAAGTTAAGTGCCTCAGTCAATATTATAACTCAGTTTCTGCCATAGAGCCTTGACAGAGCTCTGAGGATCATAGTCAAAACACAGACTTCATGACAAGGTACATGCTATGAATTAGGCTCTGTGACATAATTGTGGCCTTCCAGTACTTGAAGGAAGCCTACAAGAAAGATGGAGAGAGACTTTTTACAAGAGTGTATAGTGACAGGGCAAAGCGGAACAGCTTCAAATTGGAAGAGAGTAAATTTAGCTTAGGTATTAGGAAGAAGTTCTTTACTTTGAGGTTGGTGAGGCTTTGGAACACATCCCTGAAAGTGTTCAAGGCCAGGTTAAAAGGAGCTCTAAGCAACCTGGTCTAGTGGAAGGTGCCCCCGCCCATGGTAGGTCAGTTGGAACTAGATGATCTATATGAACCCTCACAACCCAAACCATTCTATGATTCTATGACTGATTTTACATGCATGGAGAAATCTTGCCTGACATGCTCCATCAGTTGTCCATCCTGCCCACTGCTAGTGGATCCTCAGCTATGACATATATCTGGTATTGGAGACTGAGCTTCATTACTAAAGTAGATCTGTGGAAGGTAATTCAGAAGAGAGCCATGCCAGCGGTCAGTCATCTAGAAATCCTGTGCTACGAAGGAAATCTGAAAAACAGGCCTGTTGTAATGGAAAGAAAAGAGTAATGTGGAATGGAGGGGGTGATAACAGCCGGCATGTATCTGTTAAGAGTGTTGCATAATAGAAGGAAGCCACCAGTTTTCCATGTCCATGGTGGGGAAGATAGGTTTGGTTTTAAAGAGCAGCAAGGAATGTTGTGGTTAAACTAGCACTGGGGAGAGTGAAATACTGCAGGAAATTTTGTGGGGAAACTGTGAATTCCCAACTTTCAGTGTAAGTTAGACACTCAGAAGTATGCAGACAAGAGTGACCTTCTTTTGAAGAAACTTAATGAGTGACTTAGTGATGCTGTGTGAGAAAAATGGCTGATATGACACTGAGTGTAGAGTCTTATAGATGTAGGAAGTGAAGAAATTCTGGAAAAGGGTGAAGGACCAAAACACGGGCAACTTATTCACATGCTCACATACAAGACATGCTCCTTAAAAGTATATGAGGATATCCCCCTAGCCTCTCAAAGCCTTTTTCACCATGTTGTCCTTGCATTCTGAACAAGTTTTAGGAATATTACTGTGGCTTCTATGAAAAAGGCATGTTACAAGCCACTGTGTGTGGATATTGAGATGAACTTCCCTAAAATGTGGGTTGTATGGACTCACTGTTTCAGCTTACTCACATCTACTGAATCAGGGCCAGGAATAAATCAGATGAAGACCCAGTGTGGGTAAATTTTTGACCTTGTTTATGTAAGATTTGGCATGGTTGGCTGTAGAGTCCATCTCATTCTGAGAGCAGAATTTGTCTACTGGAAAGCAGGCATGGAAAGTTTTAGAAGCAGTCATATGAGCTTCAGAGCTGAATGAAATTTCTGAGTAAATGATGCTATGCTTTGTTTTATTAGTTGAGAACAGTCAGTGGGAACAGCCCTGCTATTTACAAAAATTACTGGAAACAGTCTTCATAACCATGTCAGAATTTTTTCACCTGCCTCAAGTGTTTTACATTGATGTGGAGTGATGCAGGAAAGGAAAAAACCCAGTCAGACTCATCCATTTCCAAGTGGAACATTGAGGAAACAAATATTATTTGATGAGCAATAAAAAGCTCTATTGGCGGTTTCTCTGAGAATTTTTGCCTCCCCCACAGTGTGACGTGGATTCAAAATTTGGCAGAATGGTGGTCTTGCATTAAGGGTGTACCTTTGTATCTGTGTGGAAATCTGCTGGTGCTTGCAAAACTCTCATCCCTTTATAAATAACCAGCTTTGTGACTAACTTCTGTAAAGGCTGTGGTCCTTTCTGCATAGTCACAACGAGGGTAGCAGCTGAGTGAACAGGGATTTTCCTCCAGACTCACTGCTGTCTCCCATGCCATGTCCATGCCCAAACATAGATATTGAGACTAGTGATTGAACTTCTATTATGGTCTCAATCCACTTGCACTGGGGGAATAGAGCTAAGTTTTGGGAGAGCTGAGTGAGCGGTGTAGTTGAGAAAATTTGGGAAAATTTTGGGAAAATGGGTGGGCTGGATAGTCAGTGGGAAGGGATTGAAGAGAGAAGTGACCATTTAGGAGGAATCACTGCATGACTAAAAGCATGGTGGGCTTTTGGGTTGGCTGAGGTTGGAAAAAGCTTCACAGAGAGAAACTTGGGAGCTAGAAGGGAAAGCAAATATGAGCTGTGGCTTTCTGCCTCTTTCTTCTTTTAATGAATGAAAATAAATAAATAAGTAAATATATTCCCTGAACATGTACACAGGAAATAAACCAGTGATGGAATTAATCTCATACAGCCATATACCTTCACCTGAACTAGACACCTGTGGGCCCTTAATAGGCAGGGGAGAGCAATTGGTACTTGTTGAGGCTGACTCATTTGAACTATTTTAGACGGCTTGTTTAAGGTGAGGTGAATCTCACCTTAAAAAGGCTTGTGCATACCAAGAGCAGCCCTCGGGTGACTATGTCAACTGGAACATCTCCTCTATAGAGGTTTAGAGCTGGGTGAAGTGAATCCCACTCCTGAGTCAGGACTGGTGCCAAAGACATAGCGAAATGTTTCCCTGAGCCTGGGAACCATGCTAGATGGGATATAACACAGCCTGGCTTTGCAGAAGCTGGTAGGTGCCTGTCCCCATGCCTCGCTGGAGGATCCATTCAAGAGCAGGGAGGAACATGTTTCTTTTCAGGCTTTTCCCTGAGAGCTCCTGAGCTCCAGGCATGTAGGTCCTGTCTCTGCAAGGTTTCAGAGCAGGATTCAAATACAATCACATTAACTTCATGCCTAATTCAGTAGAATGACTCTACCAAGTCAAGAGTGTTCAGAAGAATAAAATTTAGCTATCTTAGATCAATTGGCTTACAAATAATTTTGCAAACTACCAACTCCAGAATTACCATGGATGGCAATGGTGCTTGATTTCCCTCTCTGTTTCTGTATCCATAAGGAGAGAAAGGGAAGTGGAGGCCAATGTGCAGTCTTGCACTCCTTGTTATTCTTGTATTTATTTGCTATTTTCCATTAATTCCTGTGTTTAATGTTTCAGTGTCTTTGTTTTCCTTTCCTCTCTTTTGGGGAGGCTAATGGTGAGAACTATGTTATTATTCGGTTTGGCATTACTTGATTAATTTCTTTCTTCTCTGCCTCCGTGTGACTGAGATTTGGCTTTTTCCTGCCTGTGCATTGTAATACTGTATTTGTTTTTACAGTCAGTACCTTGCTGTGCAGTTGCTTGAAGGAGAAGAAGTGCAGGCACGTTCCTTGGCTCTTACTTTGTGAAAGTTTTTTAGTTCCCTTCTATGTTAGTAACCTGGCCTGCCTCTTTCTTCTGACCTTTTCCTCCTCCATTGCCGTTGGATGGATGTGAACTAGTTCCCTCTCTAGGACTGTGTTGGTGTCAGGGTTTCAGGTTGGATTGGATTGCCTGAGAATAGTGGTTGCTGCAGGAAATGTTTTTATGGGAAATACCAAGAGCTGGCACCACCACCCAAAGCAGTTTTTAAGTACTGGAAACACCTTTGATGCTTGGGAGGTAAAAAACTGGAACATTTTTTCACTATTCACTTCAGCTGTGATGATTTAGAAGCAACCACAGCCAGCTAGAATCTGCATTTTAAGGGTTAAACAAATTAATTTGCTCAGTTCAGTTCCTGGTTTTGCAGTTTTGGTTTTGTAGGGCTTGAAGGAAAGGCTCTGCCTGCATCTCCCACAGCCACTGGGAAACATGACCATCCCAGGTCTACCCAAAACCAACTTTTTCTACTCCACATTCATTTCACACTACAGAACAACATGTTCCCTCCACCAGCCCAGCCCTTGGGTCTTTGTTCAGCCAGACTTCCAATGATGGTGGTACAACTTTTTTTGCATAGAGAGTGGGTGATAGAACCTCCCACTTGCAAACCTGTGGATCTGTGCCAGCCAGCCTCCTCCATAAGTCATGGCTCTCCTCCTCCCTCACCCTGGAAAAGCAGCCTTCCTTCAGACTGCCTGAGTGCTGCTGGGGGCTGAACCTGCCCTGAGCATCCAAACAAGTTACATCACTGCTGGTACAACCTTTCTTGTCATTAGAAGCAGGGGGGCTGCCAACATCACCTACCTCTAGGTGTTCTGAGGGCTAGGAGGCAACATGAAAGGAGAAGAAATTATTGTCACTGAAGCAAAACTTCCTGGGTTTGCAAATCTATTTACCTACTTGGATGACCCTAATCACCATAACATCTGTATAATTAAATCCTATTTCTAGCTTATCTTTTTCTCAACCCACCTTACAGTCCTTGCCATGCTTGATTTCTCTTCTTTGCCTATCAGTTATCATTTGGCTGTATAAAGTATCTGGCAACCCAGTTTTTAGAAGGTGAAGTATATCTTGTCCCCCAAAGGGAGGGAACTCTGAAAGGCAGGATGGCAGCCAGCTCTTTCCTGGCAGTCATGGGAATGCCGGTGTGGAGCTGCCAGTCGGTGGGTGAGCGTAGCGCAGCTGCCTCCTTAGGCTGAGTCCAGCCTGGTTGAAAATCTGGGTGAGGGGAGGAAGCTGAGGGTGACCGATTCCCCTTCTGTGCCTCAGACAAATTCCATCTCTTCATATGATTACTTTCTGATAACAAGCTGGCATCTGTGCCTTGGTGTATCAGAAAGATATAAAGCCAAAGCAAACAACATTTTTCAGAAAAATTTCTTTTCATGGTGCTCATGAGTGGCACAGATTTCTTTCCCATTTGTCCTAAGCTGTATGTGTCAGATGTGATTTCCATATGGCACCTATATCTTTCAGTACACCCACACTGGATGTATGCATTGGTATACCAGTGTCTGTGCTGAGCCACAGATAAATGGTTAGTGTTCTTTAGTCAACTGGAAACTCTGTGTGCGTATGGGGTGTGTGGGGATGAAGCCCAAGGAATACAAAAAGAGGCATATGGCATTTTTTAACTCGTTGCACATATAAAAAAGAGAAATTAATATAAGGTAGCACTCTAATATGGCATCAATGTCCTTGAAGTAAACCCCCTAGTAAGAGAAAACAAAGTGGAAGCTGCTGCATCAGCCTACAGCTCCAAGCCCAGCATCTTGCCCCTGTATTTTTCGGTGCTCCTTGCATGCCAAGATTTCAGACTGTGTTCCCTCAAATGGAGGCTCTTGGGCATGCAGGTCTTTCTGCCACACTGGAATGACCATTGCTTGGACTCCCCAAAATGCTCCTTCCAAAGCATGTGGACATCTCTGGTTTGGTTTACTGAACTGAGGTTACAGTGAATTGAGTACAAGGCTGGCACTTTTGCCTGAGGAAAGAAGTGTTCGGTGTACATGCTGTGCATCTGATTCAGTTGCCTAAACCTAATCATCCAGTGCCATTTGAGGTATCCTTGGGTGGTTGATATTACCTCTGGCTGCCTCTTCAGCAATGTATGGTTTCTCCTGTGCCAATGCCTCAGATCCTTTGGCAGCTGGATATAGCACTGTTCACCTGTGCTTAGGCAAATGAATCAAGCGCTCAGGTTTGAAATAGCAGGTTATGCTCATGGAGAGGCTGAAGTTCATCAGACAAATGGCTCAGTGAACTCATGGTCCACAAGTGTTTTATACTGAAGGCTTTCAGTGCAAAGAAGGCTTTGAGCAACCTGGTTATTGGAAGGTGTCCCTGCCCATGGGAGGGGAGCTGGAATTAGATAATTGTTAAGGTTTCTTCTACCCCAAAACCATTCTATGATTCTATGAAAGAAGAAGACAGAAGGCCACTGAAGAGGCAGGATTGGGCCCTGACACCGCAGTTTGAGTTTTTCTGTATTGCACATGAAATTCTGGTTCTGGTAGTCACAGCAGAGCAGAGCTACCATCTCTGCCTGCAGATACCTTCTTTCATCCTCTTCTTGGAAATGTCTTCATCACATGTCCTAGTAAGATGCTCCTTGGTATGGTCTTGGATCAAGCAGATGGAAATGTGGGGAAATCTCTTTCCCCTTCAGCATGGAAGGAACCAGAGAGAGAACTTACAGATAATGAAGTGGAAGTAGCCTGAGAAAGGGCAGGGGAATTCCAGGACAAGAGCATTCCTGTGGGGTTCATGGGACTCCTGATTTACTGAGGCAGTGGTATTGGCTATGGATGAGCCTGTGCTGATTACACAGTGCTGGGATATCTGCAAAACAGTGCCACCACCAGCAGCCAGCAGCAAGGTCAGGCATCCTTGCTCAGTGGTAACTCAATGAACGAGAAATGGGAGATGCTCTTCTGACTGGTGCAATAGCAAAACTTGCTAGAACAGCCCAGCGTGAGCACAGCCAGCGTGGAGGTCAGATGTATATTTTTGGGAAGTGAACCTCAGTCTGAAGGAGAACCCTGTCTTTTTGAAAGGATGATCTTCAGCCTGGGTTTTCCCCTTGAAAGGAAAACAGTAGCTTTTTCTGAGCTCTTTCTGCTGCTGGTTACCCAAAGACCTTTGTCTTATACTACTTTGGAGAGTACTTGGGCCAGGTCGGGTTTTACTGACTCAGGGCCAGCAGGAGAACCCTTTGAACAGGCCTTCTATCCTTGGAAATATTAAAATCATTTTATCCCTTTGGGAGAGGTGAAGCTGTGGGTGTTTGTTCCACGGATTTAAAATAGCAAAGGGAAACCTTTTTTGCTTTTGCCCTGGAGTTGTTTTTCTAGGCAGAGAGCTTGAGGTTCAGATATGGGATGCCTATATGAGGAAATAGACAACCCATGTAATAAAGCACTGGTCTGCGCCATGATAAATGCAAAGATTAAGAAGCCAGAGGAAAGAGACTCTAACATCTGTCCTTGTTTATTTTGAAGTGCTTTGGGGGAAAAAAGAAAAGACAATAAGAGACAAGTCATCTGGCTGTCTTGTGGGAAATGGGGCAAGGTGTCAAAACCTGCATGCTTTCCACCATCTGAGTAGGGGACTAAGCTCCCATAAGTTTGTTGCCCAGGGCACATTTGTCCTCATGTGTGTTGGACATTGGAAGAGAAAAGAAGGAATGTGTGAGCAATGAAGGATGCACAGGTGAGCCTGGGACCTGATTCAGTGAAACCCCTTGGGGCCAAGGTGCATTGTCACTGTCTGGCTTTGAAGGCTAGAGCTGGGCAGGGCTAGCCACACAGTAGCTGACAATGTTTCCCTCTCCAGATGATCCCTATGCTGTTTAGACTTCCAGTACTTCTTCTGCAGCTGACCCAGTGTTGTGGCCTGAGAGAAGGGAACTTAACTGGCAGTGAGGTCAAATAATTGAGCAGATAAGTGCATGAGGGTGTGACCACACATCATTGCAAAAGCAAACTGAAGAAGGAAACCTGTCCACATCTTAAATAAAAGCTATGTTGCAAAGGCTGCAGTGAGCCATGGGAGTTGGGGTTTGTGTCTGCTTGTTGGGAGCAGTGTAATGAGGCTGGAGACAACCCTATTGTGATTCAGGTGACAGCACGACTGCTTGTCTTCAGCCACATATCATGTTGCATGTTACTTGGAGCAGATCTGGTACAACAGGATGTCATTTCCTGGTCAGGGACTGGGAAGGATTCCCGGTGAATCTAGAATGAGAATATGCTATTATTAACCAAAATAATTTTGGTTAATGCAATCAACAGTAATGCATCAAAACTTCAAAGTACCAAAACCTTAACTAATCATTGTTACTCTGTAAAGCAGCATGTCTTCAAAAGTACTAATGAGTTAATGAGACCATATCGTTGCCTGAAAATGAGATATGAAGCTCCATGCCTACTTTGGATGAAAGCAGGAGTGTGGTAGGTGATGTTATTTAATCTTAGATTTTATCAAGATTTAGAGTGGCATTTGGGGGCCAAACATGTGGAAGGATTTAGTTCAGGATAGGTCCCACTCAGGATATCATATTGTTGCTTTGAAACTAGACCCTGAAAATACTGCTTGTACCTTGTTCTCCACCAGGAAAAGAGAAAAACATTAAAATGTTGGTTTGGATCTTGCCTGAAGCACAGGCTCAGCGAGAGGCCACCACTCTCTCTACCTGCCTGTGCTGTTTCCTTGACCTGAGTGGAGCAGACTAGCTATTCCCATGACAGAAGACAGATGGACAATGTTTGGGGTTGTAATCAAGGCTGTGCTTTGCTTTGCAAATCATAGAATTCTTAAGGTTGGAAAAGACCTCTAAGACCATCATGCGCAATCATTAACCCAGCACCGCTGTGTTCAGCAATAAACCATAGCATTACCTGCCACATCCACGCATCTTTGGAACACTTCCAGGGATGGTGATTCTGCCACTTCTCTGGGCAGCCTATTTCAATGCTTTGCCACCCTTTCAGTGAAAAATTTTATCTTAATATCTAATCTAAACCTCTCCAAATGACCAAAATGGTCACTGGTGGTATCTTGCTTTAGTATATGGAGCATGGTAAACATAGCCAGTCCCAGGAACTTCATGTTCTTGTGCTCTGACTTGTCCTCAGAAGGGAAGGACACACTAGTCTGGCTTTCCAGGGGTGTAGTCGGGCTGTGGTCTCCTCACCAGGAGCTGGCATGTTTTAACTTGGTCTTTCCCCTTTCTCTGGAATTGTTGCTAAAGTGAGTTTGCCAGTGAAGTATCTTTGTCCCCCATGAATATGACAGTGTCTTCTTGGCTTGTTTGCTGGGAGTTCATCTGGAGTATTGGCACTTGGAAAGAAGGAAAGAAATAAAGAAAGAAAAGCCTGGCTATATGTTGGGGTATGTAATAAAAATTTTTGCATTGAACCATATGGGGCTTTTCTTGTGGACAGAAGACATAATACAGGTTGGTGCTTGAATATAATCTTCCTCTGCTTGACCAGAACACCACCTGCCTAATAAAGACCTGATGAGGTGATTGCTAGGTTCCATACATCTTGCCCAAAAGCACCTGGTTATCACCAGCTTGCTGCCCTTGCGTATCTGCTGGGCAGCTGGCAGGCAGCTGCAGAGCAGACCCTGCTCAGAGCATTGCTCTACCTACCACACATCTCACTTGTGGGCTGCAAACATGATAAAGAGCCTTGAGAATGAGCCATATGAGGAGCAGCTGAATTACTTGATTACTTGATCTATTCAGCCTGGAGGAGGCTGAAGGGAGATCTCATCCCAGTCTACAACTTCGTCATGAGGGGAAGTGGAGGTGCAGGCATAGATATCTTCACTCTGATTATCAGCAATAGGATCTAAGGAAGTGGCATGAAGCTTTGTCAAAGGAGGTTTAGGCTGGATATTAGGAAAAGTTTTCTCTCAGAGGGTTGTCAGGTACTGGAACAAGCTCCCCAGGGCAGTGGCCACAGCAGCAAGCTTGAAAGAGTTCAAGAAACATTTAAACAGTGCTCTCAGGCAAATGGTGTGATGCTTGAGGTTGTCCTGTTCAGGGCCAGGAGTTGAACTTTGATGATCCTTATGGGCCCCATCTAAGTCAGAATATTCTATGATGTTATGATTCAATGGGAAGAGAAAAGAGGAAATTGATCCCTCAAAAGCATATCCTGAAATCGGACAGAACGGATAAAAGTTGTTTGAAGATGCATTCAGTGCTTGTTAAGGAAACAGAAGCCAGGGACGTAACTGGACATGTCTCCGGACACACAGACAGGGAAGCCCAGAGTGAAGGCACAAAGCAAAAAAATAATGGTGCTATTTGTGCACAAATTCTTCTGTCTGTGATGTAAGATGAAAAGTGATTTTCCTTCACTTTGTTGTATGCTTTTACCCCTAACAAATCCCCAATACTTCCTCCATAAAAGGATTAGGTTATTGTTGAAGTATTTTGTTGGAAATTCAAGGCACGCCATCATGTTATCCAAGGCAAAACTCAGTATTTCATACTCTGCAGTCATCTCTGGTCTTGTTTTACTCATTAAGGCCAAACAGTAAGGTGTTCCCACTTTCATACCCACGACAGGATTCTCAAATAACATCTGGCTTGGATTATGTTTGTGCAAAGAAGGGGAGCGAAGTTGTTAGTGTCTGAGGGGGTCGGGAGATCTTTCAGGGTTGCCTTCCCTGGAGCAGATGGGAACAACACTGTTGCCAAGTTCTAACCTAGCAAAAATTCACCTCCTAGATGACAGACATTAGAGCCAAACTCAGTCTAAAGGCACTGGGAACCATGACTAAACTTCTGCGAAACAGTCTGAAAGAGGGTGAACAAACCCAGCAACTTACAACTTGAGCTTTGATGTCGACATGGCATGCCTGGCACGCTGTGTGTTGTGGTGCAGAAGTGTGGAGGGAGTTACTACCTGTTATCAAGGCACATGCCTTCTCTTCCCCAGTAGGCCATGGCACTGGGATATGACCCTCCTTTTGGCTGGAGATCCTGATGGGACACAACCTTTGTCTGCAGCTGGCTGGCAGATTCTTCACCAGCCCTCCTGGTTTACAAGTTATGGTGCAGGACAGAGGACCCAGCACTTCACTGCAAGTGAGGTACCCTGGCTTTAGGGTGACAAATGGTGATTTTTGCTGTACAAAGGATTTCATGCAACTGCCTTTGCCTCTGCTATAAGCACAAGCTGCTAGATGGAAAACATTTTATTTCTAATCTGCTTTGAATATATTGTAATATACACATACTTGAGGCTTATAGTTCAGTTTTCCTCAGGACAGGGTATTAGAACACCTGTTTAAAAAATGCATTAGAAGGGGGAAATATTTGTTCCAATGTTAATAATGAATATGTGCACAGAATTTAATTATCTAGACGATTAGGACACTAGGGAGAGAGTTTTAAATACCACTGTTTGGATTCACTTGCCGACCTGTTGCCAAATGCACTGAAGAAAATTGGAATGGGACAAAATGAGAACTTGACCATTTGCTTGTGCTTGTAGACAGAACTGCAGATAAATGTGCTTCAAGGAATAGATACCTGTCTTTGAGGAACTGCCTGTTTTGGAATAACACAGTAGGGCATCAGAAGTTTCATGTTGATAGGGTGCAAAAGTGGGTGGAGTTTATGCATAAGGAAGCTACATCAATAACCAGCCAGCTGATTTCACAATCTTTCTTTCAGTCTCTTGTTGGTGTTCCAAGTCAAGCTCATCTGTGGGTTCTAGGTATCACGGTGTAGAACACCAACATTTTGAGGCTCAAGCCTCAAAATACTGTTGAGGAGCCAAGACACCACAGGTGATCAAATAGTCTCCTGAAAGGTTCCTAAACCACTGTTGCCTTCCAATTGTTTTTACCCATGTACATTGTTCAAGTTACTAGCCTGCAGAAACTCACAAGCTCTCAGATCAAGGAAGGTCCTCTACTCTGGAATGGTTTCCTTTTGATATTGTTCTTCTGTATAGGAAAATCCCTTCCACAATTAATAGTGGTCAGTAGAAGAATTTGATTTTGAGATGCCTGTGGTCCATAATCCAGCCTTAATTGTTATCTCTGGAGGGTTCGTTCCCATTTTCTTTGCCACTGGTTTCTCCAGAGAGGAGTGATCATTAATGCCCCACTCTTTGTTCATGCTCTTCTTGTGATGGCTTGTGTCTTTCAATCTACTCCATGGGTGGAAAAGGCAATGTTTTGGAAATGCAGGATGCAATTAGAAGCAGATGATGACGGCAGGACTCTGGATTTGTTTTCTTAATTGGTTAGATTTCCGACTTTCAAGGTGGGTGTTTCTTGTTTCTGTTTCTATCTTGAGTCATTTTTATGTCACAGTAAGCTCACCTCATCATATGTCTTCACCAGACAAAGCAGTGACAATGTTAAAAACAGCACACTGCTGTTCATGATGAGGACCAAGAGTGGGCTCTCACAGATACCTACCCTTTATCTCTGCAGTTAACAGAGAGGGGGAGCAACCTTAATATCTGTGTCCCAGAAGATTTGCCATATGCATCTTACCTGTTTTTCTTCCTTCCTCTATTTTCAAAGGCTGATGAAGCCATGTGCTTTTTTGTTCTCATAAAAATGCCTCAGAAGAGAGCAGCATAGGTGGGAAGATGAAACAATGGAGAGCAAAATGTGGGTCTTGGCACTTCTGCTCAGTTAGTATGAATGTGTTAGCCTGTGTTGGCAGAGAATGAGAGGTTTCCACACACCTAGCGTTGCTAGACAGGGACAGTAAACAATGGCACACAGCTGCACTGAGGCTAGTGGGTCGTCTTCTCCCCGTCACCTTTCAGAGAAGGACACTACAAAATGAACAAGAAGAACTGAGCAGCTACCCAACAATACCCACACTGTGTGTTAAGGGAGGTGAGGGAGGGCTAGGAAAGGTTTCCCAACCTGTATAGTGATAGATGTCTGACACCTGTACTTAATGCTGGACAGACCAATTGCTGACAGTGGGTTGGTCCTTGCTTCCAGGTCTGGTGCAAGGAAGGCCTACAAATAAAAAGCAGAAAAGGTGTTAGCAGCAATATCTGGTGTGCTCCATCAAATTCCTGATCGCAAAACTTTCCAGATGCTCTGGGTTTTCTGCTGACTGAAACTCAGTAGAATTGACCATCCATTATAACCACTTACACCACTGATGTTTGCTCTAGCAGTGAAGGAAAATTTAACAGTAAAATCCCCTCTCCTTTTTTTAACAGAGGTAATTTGCTTTTCTGGGAAACCATAATCATCTGTATTGGGGAAAAAACAAGAGCAAATTGTGCAAGATATCCAAAAAGAACACCAGTTGAAGCTTTCTGACACACCATGTGCTCAGTGACTGCAACATATTTTACACAAAGCCTGCTCAGAGTCTGTTTAAAAATAGCATTTCCCCTATTTTTTTCCCCATGTGTCTTACTTTCTAGGAGCAAAATATTTTTGCCCTCAGACTAGCTATCTTAGTCTGGCAAGGAATATTAATTTATGGCCAACAAAAATATTAGCTAAAATTATATATCCCAATTTTCTATGTATATAATAAGATTATGGTTCTAAGGTCACCAGAATTATCACATTCTTAAAGGTCTAACTGGTTTGTGAGAAATTACTTCTGATTAAAATAGACTTGTAATTAATTTACAGAATGTCCATTGTATTTTGGGAATTTCAAGGGTGAAAATGAGCTGTAAGGTAAAGAATTTGCATCTTTCACTAATGTCTGATTTCAGCTCTGAGTAATATCTCAGAATTCATCCTAGTGCCAATTTGCAGATAGTGGACTACTGGATATTGAGTACTGCCTGACTTCTGTGGCAGTGCAAGATACTGAAATGGTAAAAAAAATCTTGGCAGGTGGTTATTTTGCTCTATATTTGTATCAAATATCAGTGATATGAAGCTGTCAACACTGAATTTTAGTACAAATGCTGTGTAAATGAATTATTATAGGAAGAGCAGGTGAGGCAGTCAAAAACAAGTGACATATTATGTGTTGCATTATTATACAATATCTGCCTTTTGCCTCCATAACCACAAGCGTAGGCTTAGAAATCAATTAACCTGCACAAACATTTCTTTTTAATTTTTATATATATGTATATGTCAACACATAATTGCATATTTCCCTATAATTGGAAACTTATGTACATGTGCTTACTTATAATGTACACTCATATCTGTAGTATGAATTGAATTATGAACTTCACAACTGGTAATATATTTGCCTATGCCGTAACTATTGCTTCAGCCTAGCTTACTAGTTTTTCTATAAGGCAATGCTTTATTTTCAATAAACCTATCCATCTCTACCATTTCTATTTTAACTCCCCGCCACCGGCCCNGGCATCAATGAAAAGCACAGCTTCTGGGTGAAACCAAGTTTTTGGTACGCATTGTTGAACTGGGAACTATATTGCAGTGAGTGGTAACCAAATCTTTGCATTCCAGGCATAGCAAATCTTACTATTGGTGGCAAAGAGGCTGAGCGAAAAACCAGGAGGGAATAGGGGAAATAGCTTCCAACTAGAACAAATTACTGGATGACTCTCTTGTCAAAAGGTCACATTCTTTGTTTAGGCAAATGTGTGCAGTTCTGCTGAGGTCAGAAGAAGGAGTATGAGGAAGAGGAAGGCATACAAAGGAAATAATCCTTCCTGTATGACCTTTGGGAGCTGCTGCTTGACCTGTGTGGAGTACAGAAGAAAGAAAGAACAGGAAGGTAGCACACACAGCACTTTCAAGGGGAGAATTTTCTAACACACTTTCAGCCTCTCATAGAAGTGCTGGTTGGAAGGGACCTCTCAAGCTCATCAAGTCCATCTGCCTGTTTAAGGAAGGACTGTCACTGGGTACCATGATAGATTGATTGTGGCTTTCTTCAATCAAGTTTCAAAGTCTGTAAAAGATGGAGACCTCACAATGTAAGCCATGGCATGGATTGTCTCGGCAGCAAAGGCAAACAAATTCTTATGCTTTTGAGCTCCCTGGCACTATGTAAACATGTATGCCTAGACACAGCCTCGGCATCTAGTTTGCTTCACAACACTATTCTTTTGTCTTTTTTAGTTTCTTAACATACAATTTTTTTTTCCCATAAAAACTTAAGGTGTCACTCTTGGCCCTTTATTAAAAGCCAAGATTTGACAGGAAGGTTGGTGATTTGGATATGGATCCTTGCTAGCAGAGATCTCTCCTTTGTGTTATGAAGACCATTAAGTCCTAACCAAAGCAGAAATGCAATTAAACTGGGCCCACCTACCCATGAGAGTGCATACAAATGGAAGAAAATGATGGCTAGCCTCAAGAAAAGGGATCGCATCAGCTGATTTCTTCCTGTAAGTCCTGTTGAAGATGTCAGTTGACAAAAAGTTAGGCCACTAACAACAGTAATCTGACTCAGCAGTGCCTTCCCCAAACAAATCATCTGTATTCTCTTTGCAATCAAGAGATATATATATCTCCAGGGAGTAGCTCATCATCTCTTAAGGGGTGTCTGTTAGAGACAGAATCAACTGCCCTCAGACAGTGACTGTTTCTCTCCACAATCTGCAGAAAATTCTTTTAAATTGCATGCTTAAAGTAGCTACTTAACTTTTAGAGTGCTAGCCCTAAGGTGAAACTGATCTCTCCCAGTGGAGCTGGATGTATACCAAAGAAAATATTTGCAAACAAAGATTTACAAACTTGCTTTGACTTTCAGAACACCTTTCCATAAACAGTATTTCAAGTAATATTTTATATGGGAATATTTTACAAGCAAATGAGTTATAGTGGTACAAATGGTTGTGTGATACCTGCAGGCAGTTGGTGGAGTCTGCAAGCCCCAGTGCTAGCTCTAAGAAATTGGTTTCAGTCCTACCGTCTGAAGAACTCTGGAATTTTACCATCCAGGTCAGGGAGAGGGAAAACCATCGTATATCTCTGAAGGCCAGTCACTCTCTGCAACTTGCCATCATGAATTATCAAATCCCTACCCACAGAGCGCAGGCAAACATTTGTTCATGGAAAAAATTTGCTGGGACATTACAGATAACATGCTATTTTCTGAAAATCTATGTCCTTTTTTGTGATTGCAAATCAAGCAGAAGAAGAGGCTATCTTAGTTAGAATGCAAATGGCTCACCTCAGTCTTGTTCCTGATAACCTTGATCCTGTCTGAACTAGTTACTGGAAAAAGATGACTATTTCCTTGACTTCTAAGCTATCTGTCCTTAATCCTGCAGCTGTTATTTTTATTAATACATTTTATTTTATTTCATTCTATTCAATGTTACTACATTTGAAAGCTACACCTGTGTCAAAGAGATTGTTCCCTGTAAAACGGATTACTAGATTTTAAAGATTTATTATCTCCACCATCCAAACACAATCAAGAATTAAAAAAACCCCTCTATATTTAGAATTAATTAATAACATTTTTATTATTTCGGAATGAATGTCAGGGCCAAGATAACCCAGAAAACAAGACTGTTTCCAGTACTACTACCACCACCATTGCTTAGTACTTCACTGGAACTAGTCCACGTGAATATGCATGTTTTCATTGTGTTGTTGCTGCATTGATGGAAATAGCTCATGCATAGAGAGCTCAGCTTGTAACTGATATTAAAATCATCCGTATAAGAATCAGTTTGGGAAAGAGCTTTCATTTTCTCTGTGGGCGAAAAAAATCAAAACCAAAACCTGGGAAAAAAATGTAGTCTTTGGACTTCTGAAAAATTTTTAGCTGCTGTTGAAAAATCAAAAACTGAATACCAGCATATTCTTGCTCTGAGATGTTGAAACTTCTTTCTCCTTCTTTTTAGTAAATATTGCTTTCTTTTGGGGAATTATGTATCTTTTCCACATAAAATTTCATAGATGTGAGGAAAATCTTCATAGATATGTTTTCTTGGACTTGTCAAGTTTTATTCCAGTTAAAAAACCCCACAAATCCCCCAAAACCCCTTAGCTTGCATGCTTGAAAACAAGTATTACTATTTTATGAGAGATGCTGATCTTGCTTCCCATTTTCCTTAAGCTATCCTTACTGAAAGCTGTTTTCTAGCAAATTGAAACTGTGATAACTTCTTCAGCCACGTATTTCCTCCATATTATTCTTATTCCTCTTCTTTTCCCCTTCTGGTTAACTTGCCTCTTGGCTATTCCAGATGACCAGTCTACTCCTGTGCATTCAAAAGAACTAAGTCCTCAAAATCAGATGCAAAATCTCCAGTTTATGAGTCCTCTAGTATGCAGTCTTACATCATGTGGAGCTCCTGGAACTCATCAGCTTCAGTGTCACCTTCCAACCAACTTGGCCAGGACCTCCAGCTGTGAGGAGGTTCATGCCCTAGCAGATCCCAGCAGCCCAGTGGTCCTTGACTTCTGAACTTAAGCTTGTTTGGCATCCTTCTTTTGTCTCAATCGCTGCCCTGTCCTCCTGCTCCTTTTCAGTCCTGCATCTTCTCTCAAGGGCTTCATCCACGTGGTGTGCACTAGAGGGTTGCTCTGTGGATCTGTGTGCTCAGTGTTTGAACTACTACAGCAGCAGTTATCAAATCACAGGATGAGAAAGCTACTGGCTGAGGATATCCCATGAATTAAGAAAAGCCCAAAACATGTCTGAGAACTGTTGACAGAGGGCATAACCTGCACTTGAGGCAAATAAAAAGATGTAAGATTCTCATGCTTTTAGTTTTTGCTAACTTCTTCCTCCTACCTAGTATGCTTTGGAAGAAAAAAAATCCAAACCACCACAAGAACATAAACACCAAAAGCAGCTTCACAATGTTGAAGGTTTTAGTGGCAACCCCTGTATAGACAGTTGCCTCCACAGCCACTCTTTCTTTTACCAAAGTTTGCCTCCCCTTTTGACATTTTCATCTCTGAAAGCCAAAAGCAGAGAAAAAGAAAAGAAGGCAGTTTAACCTGGATTATGTCATTTATCCAGGGCATCACACTATTTTACAAACAGTCGTGTTGGCACAACTGAGAGGTCAGTGACTTACATGGCAAAGGCAGGAGAAGGGAGAAGGGAGAGAAGAATTTCTTAAGCTGATTCTTTTGCCAAAACCAAATTATTGAGAAACTGCACTGTCACATTCTGTAAACACTGTCCTCCAAATCTTATAAGACATTATCTAGTGGTTAAAATCAGTGGAGAAGGCCCCTCCAGACCAGACTGAATGTTTTTTGAGGCCTGACAATAGCTGCAAAGGCTTGTGAGAATCATAAGCCTAAGGCATAGGTAGTCTTTCAGTGCTGTACTAAGAAAACATGGATTCTGATCCTTTCAGAACCAAGTCATGGCTCACACAAAACAGTTCAACTCCTACAAAATTGAAAACTTTGAATTATGTTCTTAAATACACACATGAGCACACAAGTGAGGTAATCCCACTGGTTGGAACTGTGAAAACGAGGCTAACATCTGACCACAAGGGCACAAGAACTGCCAGCAAATCCAATTATTAGGGAAAAAGTAACTGCTCTCCTGAATCACTAATTATTTTCAGTGCACACAGTGTGATGAAAACCCTTCCAAAAATCAAATCTACCTTGCAGCAGTTTGACTTACAGGCAGTGCAGAATGGAACGTTACTAAATGTGTTGCAATTAATTATGCTTTCAAATGCACCGACTAAATTTGATTGTGCAATTAAATAAATAATAACTGAAGAGAAAGGTTATATTTCAGAATTACGCACTGGAATAGATGAATATGCCTTTTGCCTTAGATAGTTGTTCCTGTGTCATGGGAGACATCTTGTTATGAAGCCCTGTCTGTTGCAGATAAAATGCTTGTGTAAATGCAGTTTCCATGTCCATTTCAATGCACAAGTGCCATTTTCATGCAATCATTGTAAATAACCTCTTCCTTTAATTTATTTGCATATCTGGCTTAAATATCAAAGAGAATGACATTCCAGCAAGACAACGACCAAACAGTAACATCAAAGAACCTGACTTGGCTGCCTCCACTCTTTTCAGAGGATATTGACTCAAGCAGTGGATGTCAGTTGTTTCAGTCCAGGTGTGCCAAAGTGACGCCTACATTCTGAGAAAGTGGGTGAAGGTGACTTACACATTCACAAAAAGTTGCATTTTCTTTTTTCGGTCTTCAAATTACCCTTCCATTTATTCTTCAATTCCTGAACATAGCCAATATTAAAAAATGGCCTACAGATGTTCAACAAATGGATTTGAAAATATAATTTGAAATCAATGATTTAGCTCACACGGTTTAAAGCATTCAGAGTAGGTGAGTATCCTTGGGTAAAGAGGAAGCTGCAGTGATAGGAGATTATGTCCCTCTCACTAGGATTTTTGTTGGTGGATTCCCACAAGAAGCCTTCTTTTTCTTACCTCTCTTTAATATTCAGAATGTGAGCAGCTTCGTTAACTTTTATCCAAGCACTAGCAGCAGGGGATTGACACAAATACATTTACTGTCACCCTGGTAACCTTGTGTTTCAGAAGGGCTCAGCCACAAGTTGGCTGAAGATGGATTTGAACAAGATGAGAGTATTGGTGAGCAGAGGAACTATATTTCATAGCCTTGGCAAAGGTTCATCTGGATAAAAGGACATATTGGAGACTCATTACATCTGCCTGTATCTAAAGAATACTCTTGAATTCCTGCCTACACAAGGCAGCACCAGTGAATAACTTTTAAAACATTGGAACAGGTTGCTCAGAGAGGTGGAAGATGCTCAATTCTTGTAAAAATTTCAGGTCAGACCCTGAGTAACCTGATCTAGTTGAAGATGCTCCTGTTTATTGCAGGTGAAGTTGGACTATATGGCATTTAAAGGTAATTTCCAATTCAAATTATTCTATGATTCTGTGAAAAACACTCCCCATTAGTTTGAGCTGGCCCAGAGCCCACATCCCACCCTTAATAATAAACTTACTTCAGTCACTCATGCTTTCACCATGCTTTGGATGGACTGTGGTAATTCAGATGGTCTGTGAATGGAGGCCTCTGCACCAAGTGCTTTCCAGAACACAGCTTCTGCAGCAGCACAGGTTTTGCACAGTACCTCAGGTCTGCTCTTCATTTTCTCCACTGTCTTTTCATGGATCATTGAATCAAGCTCAAAATCTCCTGCTGAGGCCCAGAAGAGTACTGAGATTATTGACTCCTAGAGTGCCTACTGCCCACTGGCACCAAACATGAGAGTTCTTGCTCCTCTCTTTAGCTGCCAAACACCCAGGCATCTTGAGTAAACAAATTCTTTGTAGTTAGTGGGTAGGGGAAGACATACTTCCTCTCTTTTTTTCCATAAAGAAGCCAGTTTCTCTCTATGGGCAGTTTAAAAAACTTAGACCCTAAGCTTAGATGAAGTAACAAGCTTTGAGATGGATCAAGTGAGGAGAGAGGACTGAAGTCAGTGTGAATGAAGTGCCTAAACTTGGCCTTTCTGGATGTTCTTGAGGGTTGCTTGAATCGCTGAAGTTCCCAAGTGATCACCCTCGTCACAGATTTCACTCTCCTGAAATAATGTAATTCCTGGTCATTGAAACACAGTTCTGCCTGTTATCTGAATACCTGGAACGAACTCCCTCAGAAGATAAGGCAAGTCATGGATCACAACTCCTGCTCCAAGTGTATGGTCCAGTTCTTTGCTAAGTCATTTCTTTGGCCATCCCTATCGTAAATGCACAGCACTGTGCCTATTAAAAAATTAAACAGCTTGTAAAAATGCCTGTGCAACAACAACCAAACAAAAGCAACACAGAAACCTCCAAGACCAATAACCAAAAAGTCACACATTAACAATGTGAGATACTTCACATATTTCACCTGCAGAGGGGATGAAATAGAAAACACCTCAGGAAAGATATTAGTGACACTTCCGAAGGTCTGATGGGGAGTTACATAAGCGCAAGAGAAGAACCAATTTAAATGGAAGAGGTACTGAAGATAGGAAGAGGCTTGACATCTTTCCAAAGAAAGTGAACTGACCTGGAATGCATTTGAATTTGTATGAATCATTGTAGAGAATGTTTTTCCCTACTTCCAAGACTACAAGCTGTCCAAAGGTCTTATATTTACATTTTTTTTTTCCTTTTTTTTTTGTTGTTGAGGGTTGGGTTTGGTTTGGTTTTCTTGTGGGTTTTTTTGTGGATTTTGTTTTTTGGTTTGTTGTTTTGGGGTTTTTTTTTGGGGGGGGGGACGGGGGGGAGGATACTTTTTTAAAAATATTTTTTCTTTATTCTGAGGCTTAAATTAGATGAAAGACCTGGAAATGCTTGAAAAAAACCTTTGGGTGAAATAGTAGCATTTACCGTTCTCTACTCAACAGCAAAGAAATCTGAATGTTCCTAATACTACGATGAGCAGAAAGCTCTGGCTGCTTAACTGCCACTGAGCACTTCATTTCAAAAATGGATACATTTGGACCATTTCCTAGATGTCGCATTGTCACTTCTGAATGACATATTGGAAGAGGAAGTCAAATGAGGAAGTGAGCTCAGGAGTGGTGAGTGTTTAGCAGGTCCCACTTGCTTGCAGGGACCAGCCAGGAATCTAGCAGCTGGCTGAGGGTGGGTGTGTGTGAGGTGTAGTCAGCCTGTTGATTTTAGGTGCCTAACTTAGATGCCTACTTCTTTTCATTGCCTATATAAGGAATAGAGTCTGGCAGACAGGGAGCGTGGGGAGCCTGAATTACCCATCACTGTCTTACTAGTTGTCATGGCAACAACGGCAGGCACCTAGAGGAGATGGTCTGAAAGTGGTCCCGACTGACTTGCAAATACATGCCACAGCTTGTGTGCAAGCGAGACAGCTGTACTGTATGCATCCTAGCTCAGAGTTTTCACTCTAGCATGATGACGACTGGAAGAAGCCATGGTTTGAAGCTGCCCTTTGTGAGCCTCAAACAACAAATCTTTGTCTTTCCATCTGCTTTTAGACAAACTCTAGCACGGAGGACACATGGTGCTGCAGAAGGCAAATTCTCCATCCACGTGCCTCTGAAGCTGCATCAGCGATGGGAGAGAAATGAAACTGCTTTATTCGTGGGACACACTCCTACGTAGGGAGATACCCTTGTGAAGACAGCACTGCATCCCACGCTTTCCTTTGTAAATTACAAGATACTCTTTAAGCTTCTTATGGAATTGATCAGTTAATTAATCAGTTTATCTGCCTCTGCCCAACATTTAAATTTAAATTTTTGTGGCATTTCCATTCAAATCTCTTAGCTTTGCTGAAAAAATCAGTAAGCAGAAGACCAGGTAGCCGGTAAATTACTTCTCATACAACAATGTCCACTACGGTTATTGAACTTTTTGTGTTATTTGGAGATGGTCTTGCACCTGCAGGGGCTAAGTCCATTCTTGATTATTGGGACAATTGTGCAAGTGAAGGAATTGGGTAATCTCAGAGTGATGCAAACTATGCAGTTTTCTATGAAGGCATTAGCAAAGAGTTGCAGGCATTCAGATCTAATTCCAATAATGAGCTGGGATTTAAAATCTAAATACTTGGTTTCCAGCTGCATTGCAAATTCATCCTCACCCCCTTTTGCGTCCTTTAACAATGGTAATGTATTTTTTAATGCACTCAGAAAAAAGGAACAAAATTAGATTTCAGATACTGCTGGCAGTGTACTTGAACTCAGCTGGATCCTAACATATGGAAGTTGCTAAAATCCAAGATTTTTGTTTTGTGCAATTGTACATTGAAGGACAACTCTGCAATTCAAAACAGGCTCAGGTCAAGGCAGGACTGTTGAGGTAGGTCTTGAGCTCTGATCTGTGCTTGGAGCTGTTGAGGAGCCTGCATGGTTCTAGAGGATGCTGTAGACTTTGCCTTGCTTCTTGCTTTCAGTCTAGCCATCTTCTTGCATTGATTTAAGCCTGTACTAAAACTACATTCATCTGAACTGAAAATCTAGTCTCTGGTTACAAAGTCTGAAATGTAATGGGTCAATCTTTCAGAGTAATTTTTCAGCTATTAATTTTCAGATCCTCACTTCCAAAACCCTACAACACCATACATGGATCAGGTGGAAATATTACTGTAGAATGAGATGCAGTTTGACGTCTCTCGGTTCAGGAAACAGGGAATAAAATTGTTCAGGCTAGTACAAGTAGAACTACATAAGCCTGTGGAAGATTTTTGTCTCTTTCTTGCATCTAGATACCAAGTTTGATGTTAGCAATTTGGCTCATTAATAACAGATTTGCATTTCCCACATAGAAAATTGCTATCTGACACAAATTTATGAACGAGTTTCACATTGTGAAATTCTCTAGCACAGTGAATCCTTTGTGATTTTGATGCAAGGAGTTTGTGATTAAAATTTTAATATAATCATTGCAGTCTCCTGGGATGCTTAAGCACAAGAAAATGTTATTTCCTGCATCTTAGAGTTCATTGTGGTGGATGCATTTAAATGCCATCAGTGGGATTCTATCTGCTCTGAAAATTAAACAAAACAGAAAGTCCCTCAAAACACGTAAAGAAGCTTAAGTGTTCATGGTCTGTGCTGAAGCATAAAGAGTTAATTACTACATAGTGTTGTCTCAGTTTAGCTCTGTGAGCTGAATTGTCAAACCAGGCTCTGCAGTTCACTGCAGAAGCTAAAGAAAAAGGTAAGTAAAAAGCTCCATTTTGTTCCCTGGAAAAGTGAGGTTTGCTGGATATTGTCCAGCTTACTTGAATAAAGTGGTCAATTGGTTTGCTGCTTACATCTCCAGCAGCTGTTCACTCAGAGCAGGCCTTATGCCAGTAGCTGGAGCTGATGGAGAGACTTGCTGCACTGCCTTCCTCATATACCTGCATTCTGTGTGAGGCTGCAGAGGGGTTGGTATGGGAGCCGTCACTGGAGATGGTCCTTCCCAAGGGAAATTCTCCAGCAGGCAGATCTGCTGCCTTTCCACTGCTGAAGCTAGACTAGTGCTCTGAGGATTTGGCAATAAAGGCCAATTAAAGAAACTGAGTGTTATTATTCAATTTATAATGCCTTTTCTCTACCATATCTCTGTATGAGTCCTGCTGTGACTGGCTTAAATTTGGCCTTACTGGCAAACTGCTGGAGGGTTTCCTTTCCACATCTTATTCTTGGTGAGTACGTGATGTTCAGAAGCTAAAAAGATTTGGCTCCCCTTAAGCCGTGCTGTCCTGCCTGTTAGGGAAATGGTTGAATGCAACTCTCCAAATATCTTTCTGAGTGTACACTCAGTGTTGTTACCACATATGGCAGTGCCTACAAGTGTAGGTCAGGACTGTCAGTTGCAAACTGACCAGACTTCTTTTGCCAGGTTTGGCAGGTCTGAAGTCACAGGCTTTAGCATATTTTGATGACCGTCTATACAGTTGAATTATGGGCATATTCCCTGTCACAAATGTGGCTAGCTCTCACATGTGGAGTCTCTACAAAATCCAGAGGATGGCTCATGGGACACCAGAGACTACTATGTCTGAAGTGTTTAGGGGAGGATGCTTAGCTTGATGAAAGTGAGATCTGCTCTGTTGTTTGCTTTTCAGAGCCACAGATTAATCCTGGGCCCTTTTCTTTCATAATAGACTCCAAAACCTTCAAATAGTTTTAAAGTTGCATTTAGACTACTGTGATCACTACTGAGTCCCTACTCCTGTATAGCAGCTATAACCACCTCAAATCTTTTGATAAAACTAGTCTTGTAGGAAATGTATTGCTTTTTCTTTCACTTTTCCTAAATAAAAGATACCTGTCATGTTTCAGATGAAAATAGCTCTCTCTGAAGTTCAAAGTCCCTCTTTTCCAATCTTTTTTCCTCTCCTTTCCGCAATTGCAGTTGTCAACAGGATAAGGGGAGGTATAACCATGAAGGCTTTTTAGGTTTTGCCTCTTAGTTAAAGCCGAGTGACCCACACTGCAGTCCGCTAACATTTTTGAGTAGTTCTCCGAGTAATGACTATTGTAAGACTATGTTGCAGAGTTGTGGAGTCATCTTGAGGAAGGTCAGGAGCAACACTGCTCAGGCACAGAAATAACTAATGTAGCTAGGGAAAGGACTGCTCTGCCCCGTTCTCTCATCAGGTAAACTATGGCAGGGTGCCGCACAGGGTAAAGTTAAGCTGCCTTGATTGGCAAATATCAAAAGTGCAATTACCCTAGGATTATGGATTTCCTACATCAAAGACAAACTTCAGAAACATTTTTAGACTTGAAAAATCAGTTAGATGGAAGATGAAGTATTTTCATGTGTCTGCTTACACAAGCAAGTATTGTTTTCGTCATTAGAGAAGTTTTTTAACAGAATTGTTAAGTCATCTTAATGAACTAAAATGGGAAAATAGTAATCTTCGGCTTGGAATCTGATGGCAGCTACACTGAAAAATGGTATCAGGTTCTATCTATTGACCATATTTGAAGTAACCAGATATGGTTCTAGTTTACTTCAAGAATGCTGAAAATGAGCCTAGACTTAATTTTCAAGTCGCATTATCATGGTCATGTCACTTTCCAAACTATTGCTACATCGTCCCTTTGTTTTTTGACTTTGCCAAGGAGGTAGGAGACTGTTTAGCTGCCTGGAAAGATGCCTGCCTAGAAGTGGCGGTCCAGATCTTTGACAAGGGTAGATTGGCAAAACCCCACTGATTGCAATGGAGCAACGCCGATTTTTGTCAGTTCAGTATCTGGCCCATCAGATTTTCAACTGTTATCACCACAGGCAGAATTCAAATTGACACAGCGTGGGCTAACATGATTGAACGCTGAACAGGCTTCCTGCTTTCCTAAATTATTTTAATAACAGAAAGAATGTAGATGGAATGCCAGGCTAAGATCTCCACCTGGATAAGGGCCCAGATTTTATTTAATTTTTTTTCCTTCTAAATAAGCCTGTTCCAAAGTCATTACTTTTGCATTATGGAATTTGTCATGACATGGTCCTCAAGAACAGAAGTCTCAGATTCCCTTCAGAGACGCAAAATTCCACAGATCCAGGTAGGAAGTATTGTCTTGCCTGTAGGATAATAGATTTGTGGAAACAGAAAAGGAATCTACCCATCTCCAGAATCTGTAATAGATCAGCTGCTAAAACCATCTCTGAGACATATGTGCACCAGGTATTGCACTTTCTGGGACTCTAGTGGGTCACCAGGTGGGACAGAAGGAGTAAGTGTCATCTACTCTGAGCTTCACTGGTTGGCAGAGATCCTATGGCAAGGTAACCATGAGCCAAGATCCTGTATGAACAGTGTGGGCTCCAAACAGTGTGGGCTGAAATGTCTGTAAGAACAGTGATAATTTGCACACAAATAAATTTGCCCATCGTAGAAGTCAAATTGAAAGCAAAAACTTAATAATTTGATTTCTCCCCTGAGGGAAAAGAGTTGTGTTTTTCCTTACTTGAAAGAATTCTGACATCTTACTTTCATCTGCCCTTGTGTCTGAACAAGGCTAACTGATTATTCGATATCTCAGCTCTGATTTGGGGTGTATTTTTTATTCCTTTTAGAGATTCAGAGGGCAGTAAAAAGCCTCATTGTAATTCATTAATTAGTGTGTCTCCTTCGTTTGACCAGAAATGCAAGGGTATCCCTCTCTGTTGAATGTCATTTTCTCTTTGGGCCCTTGTACTTTAATTTCCTAGATTTGAAAAGGGAACAGAAGATGAATTAGATATTGAAATGAGAGGATATGAACATGACTCTCTTCTCCTGCAGAATTTTTTCTTTCAAAGAGAAAAAAAACTTTTGTAGATAAGCAAAATAGAATGCCGACTTTATAAATCAATTGTATTAAATAAAATTTTTTTACCCTTCATAAACTTTATTTGGGAGAACAAACTTAGTGTAAAGAAAATTCAAAGCTTTGGAGCACTTACTGTCTGTGTATTTTTGCTTCTCCCACTTACCATCCCTACAATCTGACTTTACTTCTCAAGTTATTTTTCTAGGTTTTGTGGTTTTGGCAGATAAGTAACTACTTTATTTTGCCTAACACAGCAGTACCTTGATGTTCAATATGTTGCTGATACACAAATATTAAGTTACAAAGGCAATGTTTGGTGTCTGGATGAAAGGGTCTTTGATGAGATTAGCTTGTCCACCTCTGCTTTCAAATACACAAGGATTAGTTTAACAAAAATGAAAACTCTCCTCTTGATGAAAGAGGGGACTTATACATTGCTAACATTTATTTTCTTGAATAGATTTGTTTTTATTTGCTCTTAAAGATGTATTTCTATTCTGCTTTGTCTGATGGCACAGGGGTTTCTGTCTTATCCAAGTTTTTCCTGTGTATTTCTTTTCTATCTCCTGCCCAATGATGGTCTAGCTGCTCTGAGGTTAAAATGACCAGTGCTAAAATGCTACCGGAGGTGTAGGAGAGGGAAGCACTCCTCCTCAGCACTGCTTACCTGTCTCCTGCTCTCCCTTAAACAACAAGGCAGATGTAGTCACCTTGGTCAAAGGATTGGTGTTTGGACAGCTAAAGGATCATGAAACTTCCAAGTAATTCTTCACTTCCCCAATGAGTCCTTTATGGGGATGCCTGTTGTGGCAGAGATCATCTTTGTAATGGAGTCAGGCTATTCTCAAGGGTACCCCAATGAATGTGGAATTCAGCCCAGAATGACCACAAACTCCACGGCTTTCTGGCACATACAAATGATAAATCTTTGCCCTGACACCCTCTAGGAGCAACAGAGGTTTATGGTTTTTCCTTCCCGAAGGCTGTTCATCAGTTTTTCATTTTTCTCCTTTTGAGGGTGCTCAAAGGTGGCATGAAGACCTGACCAGATGATGGGGAAAGGCACATTCACCATTTTCCTCAGCTGCATGTACCTTGGAAGCCTCTTTGAATGCTGGCTGCCTGGATGTCAAAGGCTGTGCTACTCATCCCAAGCCCAATGTTTGTCCCACTCATCCAAGGACTTCCTGTGACATCTTCCTTGGTAGCCAGAGCAGGGAGTGTTCATAGCAATGCTGCTCTGTAAACACACATTTCATGGAAAAAACCTGAGACCCTTTTTCTTTTGTTGGAAATTTTTCATGAATTATTTTTGTTTAGGAAAACATGATATCATTCTGATGGTAAGAAAACAAACTGGCAGCCAGCTTTCTGTAACTCCTAAAATATCGCCTCCTATTTTTCATTTAGAAATATAAAAGAAGAAATTGAAGAAATAAAATAGCGAAGACCAAACTCTACATCTACTTCTCAGCTTTTGATTCATTTTCTGCCTTTATCCAGGGCTTGAAAAACAAAGAGAAACAAGAGGGTGTGCAAAGCATGTTTTCCCCTTGCTATGTGGAAACTCAGAAACTGAAAAAAGATAGATTTTCTTTTCTGATTTTAAAAATTACATTTTTTAGGGGGAAAACATTTTTAAATCAACCTTCTGTTTTTCAGTGAAGACACACAAACCAGTTTGGCTCACCACATTTCATGGCTCAGCCTTCTCAGACCACAAATTATAGATGTCATAACAAACGTCAAAAATACAGCAGAACATAATAAATTTTATATGCACAGACATGAGTTTAGTCAGTCATATATACACGTATTCACGTGTGTATACGTAGTCATCTGTGTATGAAAATGTGTGGATAAATATATCTCTGCACGTGCTCTACATGCGTTTGTCCGTGTGCGTGCAGATATAAAGTAGATGTGTCCGTGCTTGCAAGCTAAGGAAGTTCCCAAGTGATTCTGCTTCAGGAAGGTCTCCTTTGTCTACTGGGAAGATACGTTTTCATGCAATGTTCACCTGTGGTTCCCTCTGTTTTAATTTGCCCTACCAGGTGTTTTGACCAGAATATTATCTACCCAGCAGCACTGTGAACCTGTGTTTCCACCAGCTGTTCAATATATTTGTTACCTGCCTGAGGAAAAGCTTGAAATCTTGGCCTGTTTCACAAAAGAGTCACAATACAGCCTAGAAATCACATTTAGGTTGTGATAAAAACCACAGTCCTTGGAAGTGGCCCTATCAGCTAAGAGTGGAAACCTTTACACCTGCCAGTACATTTCGTCAGCCTATATAGAGATCAAATTTCGAAGGAAGGAGGATATGTAAGAAGCAAGCTCCTCCCCTTGGGAAATGCTACAAAAGTTGGAGTAATGTTTTGTGCAATGTGACACAGCAGTCAAAAAGAGACAGTAAAGAGGAACTGTTTATCTAGTGGGAAAATAAATTTGAGTTGAACTGTCCAGGTTTATGTCTTTACTGTTCTAGTAAAGTTAACTAGTGCCCATACAAAGGCTTTGGAGAAGATGCCTAAGTTAGTCTTTTACACAAGATGGTCCCTCTCACTGCTCCAAATCACAGAGCAGGAGTTCAGCACTAATTCAGACACCTTTCTCACTTTGCTCAGGGAAGAAGGAGAGCTTGGGTGCTGGCCCCTGGCCTTTTCAACAACTTCAATCTATGCTGCACACATCTCAGCACCTCACCTCCCACACACACTCTGAATGGTGTCACATGTTAGTAAAAGCTCTGCATTTTATGAAATGTTTCTATGGGTTCTGTTGCAGGCAGGTAACTCCGTGTCAATTGGACAACTGCCCTAAAATAGTATGGTTTCAGTCTTCCATGCTACCCCAAACTTTGCAGCAGTTCCTCTGGTTTTCAGCTTAGGACTCTGATAGTAGACCCCCTTCCCACACTGCCATCATCTCTGACTAGCACAAGTCCTGCAGACAGCCACAGATCAAGATTGCTAGTCTCTCAAATAGCAGCCTTTATGCCTGGATCCTCCCTTATCACTCAGCAAAAGGGAAGATGGGCTCTGCAGCATGATCTGAAGGTGAATGCACCTGACCTTTGATGGCTCAAAGGGAAGGGGAAGGAGGAGTGATCTATCCACTAGCATATTCAATTCTAGAGGCCATGAGTCCCTTTACAGGTACATCTGATTTGACAAGGGATGGACTAGATGATCTTTAAAGATCCTGTCCAACTCAAACCATTCTACAATTCTTTGAATGTACTCCTAGAATGAATGGGCTCCATGCACAGCTGGTTTGCAACACTGTTCTGGTCTGGAAAGTTTCTGTGTCAAAAAAAAAAGACTCCCTTTGTTATTAGTATTTCTGCATGACGTTTATTTTGTATTTTGTTATGCCACCCTCCATTATCAGACATGGTGAAAGCATTTAGGATCCCCACACTAAGAGATGTGCAAGACCAGTAGTTTTTATTCCTGTTAAATATCAAAGAGGATCTGTTTTTAAAAGACATTTGTTGCAATCTACTTTTGTTGCTGCTGAAAATACGTCTTTCTTGTGTGGCTAGGAAAGAACTTTCTGTGGCTGAGCAGTTGCTCCAAGTGATCTGTAAATGTGCTCTCAGCCTCAGGTACAGTGCAGTGTCACATGGCCTTTGGTTTGATCATGCAGAAAGCAGAAGTAAAACAGCTGTTGGGAAACCTGGCACATAGTTATGGCATTGTCCCTCCCAGTGAGTTGTTTCAGCTATTAAAAAGGAGTTCTGCCACCAGGCAAATGCTACAGACACCAGTCTCCCCTCCTGTGTGTAAGATAGGTACAACTCCACTGGAATAAACCAGACTGGTTTGCAAGCAGCAAGGCAGGTTCATCCCAGTCTCAGGACAGCTGCATGGGTCAGGAAAATAGGAGTTCATAGCTTCAAGAAAAATATGAAAATAATATTCAGCCTCATCTGACATGCAGAGTAACTCCCCCTTAGAAACATAGATCAGCCAAGCTTTTACAAGACCCTCTGTGGGGATGACATCCTCATGAAGCAGATGAGAAGGGTTCTTTCCCTGGCAGAGAGCACATGGGGCAGCTTATGAGCTGCACCATACCAGGCTCTTTAGAGAATGGAGAATCTGACTATTTCTACCTTTCTGACTAATTTTTGGAACTAGTGTCTACTGTGGCGTCTATCCCCCCCATTACACAGAACAGGTACATCTAAAGACACCTGTGAGAGCTTTGGAGAGACTCTCACAGGGGTATGCAGTTTTCCTTGTTTCCCAACTATGCTTCAGGAGTACCCAGAGACTCAGCCCATGCAGGTAATGTACAGGTCCCATGAGGGTACTTTTCATTCCTTGCTCTTAATAAATAAAAACCCTAGAGTAGGGTCATTCTTGTGTCTCATTTGAGCTCCCTGGCATGGCTTCTGTCCTATAAGATGAAGCTACCTGTCATCTGCCGCATAGTCAAGAGAAAATCTGGCTTCATTTCATGTATCAGAGGGTTGAATCAGAAAGGAAAGGAATAAAGATGCTCAAGGAAAGGTAGTTTTGGCATTTCTGAGTTTTGAAAATGAAACACTCATTCTTCTGATATAAGCATTATAGTTACAAGTGCTTTCCTGAGTAAGTGCTGAGTATGAGATCAGATCATACCATACAGCTTGATCAAGCAAAACTTTGTCTTTGATAAGCAAGTGCTGCTCCTTGAGTCATTCTGAAACAGGCAAAGGAAGAAAGAGAGAAATCATGAGGGAGAATGCAAATAAGAAGTATGGGTCACTGCTGAGTTCCCACAGACTCTGCACTGTTGGGCAGGTGTTTTTAAATAACCTTTTTTAGAAATGTACCTTTGATGCCTGTTGCAGCTTACCTGGTGATTTGGGGCCCAAATAATACTGAAGTGGCCCCACTTTTCCATGGAAACCAAAGGTTGGGAAGGCAATGGGACTCCAGTCTTGTCCCACTGTAGGGTTAGGATGTAGCTGAGATATATGCTTGAATGTGGGTAATGTGAAGAGTCACATCTGGTGTGATGGGAGGAAGCAGGAAGAAGAGCAAACTGGTGTTTTTGATGAGTCTAGCTTTGTGGTACAGCAAAACTCAACCTTCCTTAGACAAGTTCAGTGTCAGCGCTGGTCACAAACTTGGGAAAATTAGCTTTAGTATGAAACAACACTAATTGCAATCTGTCCCTTCCACTTCCTTCCTTCAGATACCTCAGAACCTCATCCATCCTGACCTTCAATGTTTCCAGAGATGGGGTATCTACAACCTCTCTGGGCAACATTCCAGCATTCCACAACCCTCATAATAAAAAATTACTTCTTTATAGCTGGTCAAAATATATGCTTTTCTATTTTAGAACCATTACCCACTGTCCTATAGCAACAGATCCTGCTAGAAGCTTTGTCCCTATCTTTCTTAAAAGCCCCCTTTGAGTATGCTTCCATCTTTTCATCTGACAAGGAGTCTATTACTCTAATACCTGCTCTTCAGCTCCTCCATCAAGGCATGTAAGTAAACATAACAATTTATTTAAGGCTATGTTTTGCTTTCAGGCTCTTTGGGCCTGATGTAATAAAAACCATTTTCAAAAAATTATGATACTGAAGAGTTTGGACTCCAAATAGACCCAGAAATAGTACTTTCTACTGGCCTTTTCTAGAGTTAATTTCTTTTCTTCAGGGTTAGTTCACCTTGGCCACCATAGAGTAGCATTGTTCTGGATGTTTCCTTCCATCCATCTGCATTGGAAAAGCAATAGTGAAACAAGAATGGTTGTTGATTACTGCATCCTTGAATCTAAGCTCTAGGTAACTTGTTTAGTTGCATTTGCACATCTGTATCCTCTGCACTCCACTCTCTTCTCTGCTTTTAATCCTTGCTACTCACATGGGGATACTCAACATGTGAAGTAAGTTATTGTGATGGTGGACAGTTTAGCCAGGGGTTAAATAGCATGATGTGCCATCTTTATTCCTTCTAGATACTCAAAGCAAATATGACTAGGAGAGTATAAGGAAAATGTGCTAGGAATCATGAAAAGATGTAGAACTTGAATTACTGACATCATATATCGACCTGTATCATAGTCATAAGGAAGATTACTTCACACAGCCAAACACCTTTCTCCTCTCCACATGTCCTTTCCTTTGTAAGGAACTCCACTGACAGACTATTTAACCTCCTGGATATTGCCCTTGGTCATGACTGCTTCTTAAAGGAAGTTTCCTGAGTTAGCAGAAATCAGAGTGGTGGAACTTCATTACGACTGTCTTGCCTCTTGTTATGGGAACAGAATGCCATAATTTGTCAAAAAACTTGTCCTAGCTGACTTTGTTGGAGACGGAGAGATCTGTTCACATGGCCTTAGCGTGAGTAATGAGAGTAATGATCTGGAGAGAAACTAAAGAGGACTTATCAGAAAGAAGCATACAAAAGAATCAGATCATAGAATGGCTTGTTTTGGAAGGGACCTTAAAGATCATCTAGTTTCAACTCCACTGCCATAAGCAGGGACACTTTCCACTAGAGAAGGTAGCTTAGAGTTCTGTTGCTAAAAAAGGCTGGAAAAGAACCCTTTAAAACTCCTTTTTGAGTATTAGAAAGAAAGCATTCCTTTATTTATGGCACTGGGCGTGCAGGAAGTCCATTCTAAATCGCACACCTTGAAATTCACAGATTCCATATTTTTATACTGCAGTCTTTTGAGACTACATCATCATTACACCCACTTCCCAAGTCTGTCCCATCTATGTCTCCATTCCAGACATGCCTCTAGAATTAATGTTGGAGGTCTCTGGATGATCCCTACAGTCCAATTCCATCTTCTTCCTTGGTTTGCCCCCTTGCTGGTTTCTCTCTTCTGGCACAAAATCAGCCTCCTGGAATGTTTCAAGGTATCTGGACGAGGTCACTAGCTATGACTTCCTACTCCATCTTCTTTATCAGTGTCTGTTTCAAGGTAGGAGACATCTCCTTTTTTAATTGAACTTTCTTCCTGTTAAAAACTTCTAACAAAGAATGTTTAAACCCTGGGAACTGCACAGAAACTGTCTAAAAGAAATGAAGGGAAATTTGCAAAATTTTCCTCAAGGCTGGCTTCATTTCCATTTAACCTGGCTTTGAACATATCCATGGATGGGGCATCGGCAACTTCTCTGAGCAACCTATTCCAGTGCTTCACCACTCTCACAGAAAATAATTTCTTCCTCATATCTCATCTAAACTGACTCTCAGTTTAAAACCATTCCCCTGTGTCATGTCACTGCATGCTCTTATAAAAATTATCTTTCCATCTTTCTTGTAGGCTTCCTTCAGGTACTGGAATGCCACAATTAGATCCCCTCAAAAAACCTTTTCTTCTCCAGACTGAAGAATCTCAGTTCTCTTAGCCTTCCCTCCATAAAAGAGGTGTTCCAGACTTCTAATACTCTTAGTGGGCCTCCTAAGGACTTGCTCCAACAGGTCAATGTCCTTCCTCTGCTGGGGATCCCAGAGCTGGATGCAGTGCTCATGATGGGGTTTTACTGAGTGGAGTAGAGGGGCAGAATAACCTCCCTAGACCAGCTGGCCACACTGCTTTTGATACAGCCTAGGATACAATTGGCTTGTAAGCACACATTGCTGGCTCATGTCCAGCCTCTCATCCTCCAGCACCCTCAAGTTTTCAGCAAGGCTCCTCTCAATCTGTTCATCCCCCAGCCTATATCAATACCAGGGGTTACCCCAACCCAGATGCAGCACCTTGCACTTGTTCTTGTTAGACTGTGTAAGATTGTCATGGCCCAATGCTTGAACGTGTCCAGGTCAAGAACTCAGAATGCTTCTGATTTCTAGACTTAATGCAGGCCTCTTCAAAGGGAAGAGGACTAAATCATGCACTTCAACTTTTCCATTAAGCTTGATATGATCCTTTCAGCTATTCAACACATCCCATTGCAATGAGGATGAAACTGTCTTGCACTTCTTTTTATTCTGTCTCCTCCCCTGTCTCCACTTCACTCCTGTGATTCCTCTTGGGTCTCCATTGCTCTACATGTCTAGAGTGCGGAACAACAGAGATGCAACGGTGATCTGGAAGGACTTGACTGCTGGAAGAGATGAACTCAGACTGGGCACAACTAAAACATATTGTGGAAGTCAAAGAAAGGGACAGGGCTGAAAAACACACAACCAAGGGGCCGTTACAGTGAAGAAGAATGGCTGATCCTTTTGTGGGTAAGGTCTGCATGGGTTTCCACCTTTTTTTTTTCCTAAGTTTTTCAGTTCATAGTATCTATTTGGATCAAGATACATTCCCAACATTCAGATCACAGTTCCATTTTCCTGTGCTGCCCCAGATTCACCACTTCTGCGCGGGTGCTCCTTTTCTGTCAACAAAGAGCTGTTGCTGGTGGGATTTTGGGTTCGCCTCAGTGGTCAAAGAAACCAGTGTTCTCCCTGGTTTTGTCCAGATGTCTTCTGTTGTTTCTTACTTACCTCAGAGATTATTGTGGCATATGATTCAGACAGCAGGGTCAGTGTCCTCTTGTTAAAGGGTTTGTTTTTTTGTGAATAAAGAGGTGGCAGATTTAGAGAAAGAACTAATAATGATTTTTAACAAGACAATACTTTTTCTAATTTCTCTTCCTTTCTTATTTTTCCATAATTTCCAAATATTGCTTTTTCCCTGGTGATGTCTGATTTTGCATTTAGTCTAAAGCCAAGCAGCCACTTAGTGGCAGAGAGTATGTATGTCTCTTTTACCAACAGGCACAAACAGGCAACAATGCAAATCTGCTTGACCTGAGAGAGGACTCTCCTCACCTGGAGGATAACAAGTGCAAGGGAGCATTCTCAGCCAGTACATATCACTATCTCGAGAGGACTGGGGAACATGTGATGTTATCTTGTACCTTGTACATCATGACAGCTAAGCTGTCATTCACTGTGTTCCAAAGTGCAGTGTGTTGCCTTGTCAGTCTGTGAAAATATGCTGTCTTCAAGTGGATTTAGGGTACCAGTGGTTACTTCCAGATCCTGATTACTGCCTGAGATCCCTAATATGTTTGGGAGCAATAAATTGACTGGATTTTTTATGCTGTCTGATGGATGGCAATCAACTGATATTGCACTTTGATCATGTCAGCTGCAATTATTCCCGCTTGACTTTGAATGTATTTATGGACATAGGTTTCATCTATGGCTGGTGAGGCATTAGCACTTTCAAACTCTCTGATTTTGAGATGGGAAAGCTATGTGTCCTTTTAGTAAGAAGGTGTTTAGGTTTGACTTTCTGTCTTAACATGGAGATAGTCCTGTTGACTGCAGCAGAAAAATTCATGGAGGAAAGTGTAGGAGAGGAAGGGGAATGAGGGCAGAAGACCTTAGTGACTCACACTCAGGTGAAATTGAGCCTGAATCCATGTGCAAGGCAAATAGTGCAGACCTGTGCCATGCTCTTGAGGCCCATGTAACTGGCTCCTATCCTCTGTACATCAGTCTGAAGTGCATGTGTTTGTAGCACAGCCGCTCCATCGTTACTTTCATGCTGACACAGCTGTTGTCTTGAATCATCATCTACCACTTAAAGTCAATTGACAGATGCCATCTAGGGATATCTTTTAAAGAGATTTTGTATGCAGATGAGCGTGAGTAGCCTGGCTGCCAGTCCTTACCAGCCATCTCCTGCCTCTTAGTCCAGTTGCATGATCTGAAGCATAGAGAATGCATCCACTGTGCTCCGTGGAGTGCACGATACAGGGATCTCAGACACTATGAAGTTTGTGAGGTCTTGAGAATGACTTTAGGGGACCTCCTTCCTCTTCCCACTTAGGCCTTTTGCTCTGCTTGGTTGGTCCTCCAGCAGCCACACCTAGAAAAAAGTGAGTTTGACTCAACATTTTAGTTGCCTTCCTAGATATCATTTGCAGTGGAGCACTTGGATGTAGTTGATGAGGAGAGAGAGATAAATTATTTAGGGTAATTTTTTCTTTTTCAGAAAAACACAGTTGACTTCTAAAAAAAGAGAGGACAATGCAGGCTGAATATTATAGAGAGAAAAAAATCCTGTTTGTGAGTCTTATTTAATCTTCCAAGGGAAGTGGTGGAAATGGTTGAAACCTTATCACTTTAGGACATTAAAATAGGCAACAGAGCATGCTAGAAAAAAATGCTCTTGTTAAATACCCTTCACTGGAAAGTAGATGGACAGAAATTGCTTTGGGTATCTTTTACACTTATCAATCCTTCTCAGAGCTATCCTCAGCATCCTAAAGAAATATCCTTTGGCTGCAAGCACTTTGTCTTACAAGTAATTTAGTAGAAATGAGTATATAACTAAGTACATTTCAGTATGTATCCTCAACTGGCTGGAACTCAACCTGGGGACTCAGGATCTGCGTGTAATTAACATTCCATAGTAACACTCCACACCCTCTATTTATCTCTTCCTAATTATGTGCTGGAAATGCACATTTCTGCTACCATTAACAATTTCAGCAGAGAAGTTTTAACTGGGCTTAAAATTGTCCTCTACCTCAATTTAAATATTCCCTCTTATTTTAGATTTGTAGACATTACAAAAGTAAAACTTTTCTCAAGGCATCATAGAGAAAGAAGTCCCTGATTCAAAAAAAACCAACCCCACAACTGTTGTGCTGCCTTCTGCATTGACAGTATCACGGATTTAGGCTGTAACCTATTAGCTCTTGTAGGTTTCAATACTAGCAATTAAACGTGTCACTCCTAATTAACATTAGAGCCTGTGGATGTGAGGAGTAATTGTGAATGGTACTGCTCAGGGATCTTCTTTCTGTGAAACTGCTTTTCCTTCTAGTTCTTTAGAGCAACATTTTCATGGCAATACATCTGCTGGGAGTGCTTTTCATCAGGACTGTTTGACTGCATTAGAAGATGGAGGAACAAAATTCTTCAACTCAGAATGAATGAGGGCTTTAACTCGGGTCTGTCAAGCTGCACTCTAGGTGTGACAAGAAAGTTGTGCCCATTGTGTATAAGTCCTAAACAAATTCATCAGTGATTTGTATCACGCTGCTTGCCCGTTCTCTCTGACTTTCGTTCAGCTTATCCAAAGGCTCATGTTCCCTGGGCCTGCTATGCCCAAGGCATGTTCTGAGGACATGTGTCTGAGTCACAGATGGCACATCTCTCTTGGGACCAATAGCAATAGCATACAGACTGAACTTAAAAAGAAGCCAGAACAAGCAACCCTGGCTCTTCAGGTAGATACGTCAACCCCTGTGGGAGTCCTAGGAATATGTGAGGAAGCTGATGAGTCAGTCTCCCTTCTAGTAGGTAAGAAACAGATGAGGTCCCCCCAGTGGAGCTCGTCCAACTGGGTACTGCTACTGTGCTGCTTCCAGATCTGTGCAGAGTTAATGTGTATTTGAGGGCAACCAAAAGAGTTTGTTCTCAGTCTCGACACAGTTTTTAGTGCCCTTGTCTGTAATGGTAATTAAAAGCAAACAAATCTGGATGAGTTCTGTTCAGCTGCCAGTTCCCCACAAAGGTATCTCAGCTTGCCTTTGTGTTTAATATGGTAATGGAAGGCCTGGTGGTGAACTCTTTGCTGCTACTAGTAAATTGTGACATATGAGATGTCACTCTGGGGACAGTGGGTGAAAACATGGGTCTGCTGAAGCCAGCGGCAAAACTCCAGTTGACTTCAATAGTCAGAGCATTTTGTGCAGTTTATTTTCCACACATAACTCATGCAGGGGGACATCTACCCCCACAATACTTCTCTTTTTCTCAAATGATTAATAAGATAAAATTAAGAAGATTTTTTTTTCCCTGGAATGACTCGTATTTAGGAAATCCAATTCTGACCTACCAAGTCTGCTCTGACTGTTTTAGCCTGAAGGCAAATTTGCAAACTGGCCTAGGGAAGCTGGTACTTGTTATTGTTCCTTCAAAGACAGTCTATGTGGGAGAGGGAATGAGATGTGTTGTGATTAAAATACCCTAGCTGTAAAAAGCAGTAATAATTACCATCTACATGTGGGCAAGTCAAAAGGGGCTATTACCAAAAGAAATTTAAAATCCTTTTTTTGCAGAGAAAATTGTCTGAAATCCAGCATTATTCATCTGTGCAGTGTGGATTGTTTGTAAACACCATTTTCTTCAAACATTACTTTTGTTAGGACAATTCTAAATGGACCAAGACAACTTCAAGAGGTTTGGCATTAGGTAAGTGAGACTATAATGGGAATTGCAGAAGGCAGGTCTGCTCTCAGAACCTCTAGGAGTTAGGGAGCCAGCAAAGCCTGTGAGAATTCTCAGCACACACCCTTGAGTCAGGCTGCATGCTCATACTGCTTATCTGGTCTAGATCCTGGGTCTTGACAGCTTAAGTGTGCTCTTTTAATAGAGCATTTTGCTGTAGACTCATGAAACTAAGACAATTAATATATTCATAGATTTGAAAAGGACTACCAGATCACCAAGTGTGCTTTCATATAGATACTGTGTACTTCCATGTACCTCCACTTCCATTCCAATAACTTGTGGTACACTAGTTCATATTCTCCCAAAATACATGTCCTTCTTGTGAGAATATTGCTGTTCAGTACATTACATAATTTCATGCTAATTATTTTCACTACATTTATTCTCATTGACTTTAATGAAAATCCTCTTCAGACTTGTTCATGGAAGTGGGAGGAGAATCAGATCCAGCCCACCTTGATGATTGTGAGGATAACTTCTAATGGAGAGAAGTTGGCTTAGTGCTCTCCGGTCATCTGCACAGACTTTGACAAAAAGACATAATAGAGGTCTATGATTTTTGTGGGGTTTGGGCTGCTTTGCTTTTACATAAAGTCATCAGACCAATCTCAAACATGAAAATTGTCCTGTGTTGTTGAAAATACTTACTGTAAAGTTTTTGGAGCATGAAGAGAAATGTTACTCTATCTGCTATAATTAGTAAGTTTCCTGACCTACAGTTGGTTGTGTGAGAAAATTCTTATGCGTGAAAAATATTGGCTGATGATGCCACAAGCCATTCCTCCAGCCTCTAATTTTGTGTTACAAGTTGAAAGAGTTTGTGTGTGTGTGTGTGTGTGTGTGCGCGTGTGTGTATTATACCACTGTTTCATTATAATTTCTACTCACAAAACTCCATGCCACAATTCTGTCAGCTCCAAGATTAAGATATTTAATAGCGTCATTTGGGTTGTGTCTTACAGCAAGATTCAATCAGTTCTTTATTGCATACATTGTTGGCTGTCATTTTATTGGGCAATGCCCAAATGCACATTCAGTTTGGAAAATCTGTTGCACAATGCTGTAATCTGTGTTGCTTCATGGAAACTTGGACTTCCTCTTAGCTTCACTTTCTTTGAATTATATGCTGCTAGGGAACTGTCTTTGAACCAGCAACCAGTCACGATGAGAGCATCAGTTTTATTTGTGTTTATTTTTCTATTCCAGGTCCACAAACTCAATCCAGTGACACATTACTTTCATTTATATGGTTATCAAACCCTATTTCTTCATTCACAGGGCAGAAGCAAAACCATTTTTCTTCCTTAAGGTCCTTGTGTGTAAGTTTGGCAAGTATCTGCCTTTTATTTTGCTGTTATACATTCCCTTTTTTTACCATCTGTAAGGTGTAGCTTGTATAACACCTGTTCTCACCATTTATATCACCAAAAAGTAAAAATCATCTATAGACATAGAAATTTTCTTGCACTCACAATCTATTTTACACTCACCTATTTATGCATATCATCAGCAGCTCATGGATCAAAAAATATCCAGCTCCTTTTTCAATCTAATGAGAGCTGTACTTGTACACATGAAGAAATACTGCCCATGAATTTTGCTGAATTTTCATGAGTTCTGCTGATTCGTGCTGAGGTGAGGTGATCAAAGTGGTTTCAGAGAGTGGCTACCTTCCTCATTCTCTCCCTCCAGAACTGGGGCATGGATGGCCAATGATCCTGCTCTTCTGTCCCCATGGGTACCACTTTCTTCTCTGCTGCTGTTGATGGAGAGAAATAGAAATTCTTGTGTCCAATTTATTCCATCCCCACAAAGATGTCCAAAGCAGTGGAGACGACCTTGTTAAAAATTATCTATTCCTCTACCAATGATTATAAAGGAATGCCAGGTCACAGCCTCATATATATGTGTCTTTGTTGTTCGCATGTTAAGCAGAGTGAGGCAAATCTTATCCAAGCATCCCAGCTGAGTAGGTGATAAGTGCCAGTTTATTCCTTACATTAATGTTAGCAAACCCGTGGGTGCCCCCTGTTCTGTGGAACCACAGAGCCTCCATGGTCCACACTCTGACTCATAGCAATTAATGAATAACAAGTGTTGAGCCATGAGGCCAGGAGCATGCAAAGAAAGAAATTTCAATTGGTAACTGAGGCAGTCCATACTGTGTTGACTCCAAACCACTGTACGGAGATTTTCCTGAAAGTAAATTAAACAGCTGCCTTTCCAAGATTATGCAGACTAGATTTTCAAACAGTATCACACAGAATCAATTACAATGGAAATCACCTCTGAGGTCGTTGAGTCCTATCTATGACCAAACGCCAATTAGGCCATGGTACTAAGTGCCATGTCCAATCTTTTCTTAAACACCTCCAGGGATGTTGACTCCATCGGCTTCCTGAGCTGCCCATTCCAATATCTAATCACTCCTGCGAAGAATTTCTTACTAATGTCTCATCAAAACCTCCCCCAGCACAGCTCAAGACTATGTCCTCTTGTCCTTTCACCAGTTGTCTGCAGAAGAGGCCAACTCCTGCCTCAACTGCAAGCTCCTTTCAAGTAGCTGGGGAGAGTGATAAGATCTCTCCTGAGTCTCCTCTTCTCCAGGCTAAACAACCTTAGCTCCCTCAGTCAGTCCTCTTTGTGTGGCCAGGTTTTGGTAGTGGGGGTGCTATAGGGCTGGCTTCTGTCAGAAGGTGCCAGAAGCTTCTCCCATGTCCAGAAGAGCCAATTCCAGCCAGCTCCGGGATGCACCTGCTGCTGTCTAAGGCTGAGCCAGTCAGGAATGACAGTAACACCACTGAGACAACATATTTAAGAAGGAAAAAAAAGTTATTGGGCTGATGTAATTGCAGCCAGAGAAAAGAGAAGTGAGAATATGAGAGGAACAACTGTGCAGACACCAACATCAGTGGAGAAGGAGGAGGTAGAAGTGTTCCAGGCACTGGAGCTGAGATGCCCCTTCAGCCTGTGATGAAGACTGTGGCGAAGTAGGCTATTCCCCTGCAGCCCATGCAGGACCATGGGGATGCAAAGATCCACCTGCACCTATGGAAGAGACCCATGCTGGAACAGGTGGGTGCCTGAAAAGAAGGGATTATATAGTAAACCTCTGCTGGAGCAGGGTCCTGGCAGAGACCTGCAGACCTGCTACCTCCTCCGTTGAGGAGCCCATGCTGGAGCACATTTCTTGGTACGACTTGCGACCTGGCTGGGGACACACAATGGAGCAGCCTGTGCCTGAAGGACTGCACTCCATGGTGGCTGCCAGGCCTTCAGCAAGGGTCAACTCACTGCTAACAGCTTCACTGCCCTTCTGTGGACTCACTTGAGCACCTCAATGTCCTTCCTTAATTAAGGGGCCCAGAACTGGACACAGTACTCAAGTTGCAGCCTCACCAGTGCTGAGTACAGGGGAAGAATCACTTCCCTGGTTCTGCTGGCCACACTATTCCTCATATAGGTCAGGATGCCATTGGCCTTCTTGGCCACCTGGACACACTGCTGGCTCATGTTCAGCTGGCTGTCAGCCAGTACCCTCAGGTCATTTTTCTCTGGGCCACTTCTCAGCCACTCTTCTCGTGGCCTGTAGCACTAACAGGGGGTTATTGTGGCCAAAGTACAGGAACCTGTCATTTGGTCTATTTGAACTTCATGTCATTGATCTCAGCCCACCAATCTAGCCTGTCCAGGTCCCTCTGCAGGGCCTGCCTACCCTCCAGCAGATCAACACTTTGACACAAACTGGTGTCATCCATAAATTTGCCTCAGGGTATGTTATGTCTCAAGGTAGCTCTATTTTGCAGTGAGCACTGATCTGAACGATCTTAGACTTAGACCTCATTCCTCTTCAGGGACAAGATGGGCAGTCCAGTTGATCTGTAAAATAAAACAATCACTAGTTTAGCTGTGGGTATAAGTTGTAGGTACCAGTTCTTCCATTTAGCTTTGGCCTTCTAAAGTTTTTCTTTCCTCTCACGAGTGCCATCGCATATGTGAACATGAATGAACTGGCATTTCTCTTGTCCCAGCATCCTTGTCATACATCTTTCCCTTTTACCATCTGACCGTACTCTGCAAAGGCTTTCCTCTAGTTATCCTTTGCAATGTCTCTTGTCTGAGTGATTCCTTACAATACAGGAAAGCTGCCAATAGGTCCTCAAGGAAATTGATGTTTGTGTCATCATCTGAGAATTGCTTAAACAGCCAAATATCAACACTTACGGTCAGCTGGTCAGTTTGAAATCAACAATGTCTTTAAATCAGCAAGCATTTACTATCTCCAGTGTTTTCCCTATGCCATGAAATGAGAAGCAGCTGATGATTTTTCCTTCTTTCTTCCCCAGCTTGCATTTGTACCCTAGCTGTGCAGTCACCAAGCCACTTGCACTACACCTGTATGAATTTTTTTCATTGTCACAATGTGGCAGGTCTTTCGGATATTAATAGAGTAGTTGAGGGGTTGGAGAGTATCTTCTGCTGTAGGCAGGAGGCAGTTCTGAGAGGAAGACAGAAATGAGGTATTTATTAGTGCACACCGCTGTGGTATTAAAATGTTCTTGAACTAGAGAGAAATCTGCTGGGAATGAGTAATATAACAAAATCTTGTATTGGGCTAAAGGTGTTGGACCAGATGAACTTTCTCTACCTCTTTATGGACTCTGTGGTTCAGTATCATTCTGATGACGGTATCAGGTGTGATCTGGACTTATTGATGGTCATTTATTGTCAAAATTAGAGCAGAGATGGAAAAAACAGGCATTACTTTAATACTGAGTACTCCTAACTTGAGTTCTTTGGCTGATGAAAACAAAAGCAGATGCTGCAGATCTTGCTCTGCACATTCTGCTAAGTCAGGGTATCCCTGGCATAGATTGCTGAGGGCCAGGCTATTTTAGTTAAAAATAAACCCAGAGCAATCATGACAGGCTTGTAAATTAATGTGGTGTGTTCTCTGGGCATCAGCTTCCATCAGGGTTACTCTGGTGATCCGTCAGTGTCATCCATCACCAGAGTCCTATCACTCTAACGATGTGTTTCATATTAAAGTGGCTCCTGTTGCTGGGATGAGATTCTGCACGCTCAAAATTGTAAAAAATATTACTGTTGTTAGCCTCAAGTGTTCTCTTCTTACCTATGGTGCCCTGGAGAATAAGTCAAATAGCTTCCACAGACAGAATCCTATTTAATTCTTTGGCTGCCTTCAAAGCAAAATGTTTTCCTTTGCTGCAGTCTTTCAAACTGTATCAAGAACTTCTGATGATGTTTAAATGATAAACTGTTTTATAAAGAGGCATTCTCATCCATATTAACCTTTATTAAAAGGCTTTTAGGCTGGACTTAAATAATGCAATATGCCCTTGAGGCAGAGGTAACTGTGTGATTGCCTTGGCCAGCAGTACCATGGAAAATGAACTCTGACTCAGAGTCTCACTTTGGTGGCTGGTTTCCCTTTGGTCCAAGGGGAATTCCTATATATGAATTCTTTCCCAGACACAGGTTACTTCCTTCTTTTCATGAAGTTAGCACAGTCCCCTTGCAGAATTTGCTGTGTTTCCCCCCTCTTCCACCTCTCCTGAGGTCTTTGCTCCTCTGCCCTAGCATACGAGGTTTTGTATCAGTGTAAGCTGTTACCACTCCTTTAGACAAAAACATCTCCTCTGTACATGCAGAAGCAGGAAGTCAGACGTCTGAATAGTCTTCCCACAAATTTCAAGAATTACTCACATTCGTTGTCATCCTCTCTGGGTTGCACTGCCTGGGGCGTCCGTGGGCTCTGACGAGAGCTAGAGGCACACCCATCAACTTGAGGAAGAGCTGAAACCTGTTTATATGAGGGAAGATACTTGACACTAGTCATTCGCACACCCCAGATTTTGCCCTTTCTTCTATACCCCAAAAGGCACAACAGGGTCCTGAGTTTCCTCTCAGCCCATCTTACACACCTATCTACTGCTTCATGGGGTAAAGGCCTGAGGGCAGGCTTAGGTATGTTTAAAGGTATTGCCCTTCTGTTTTCTGCCTGCATGGCTGCACTGGACTGACCACAGCTTATCTGCATTCATGACTTAGTTGCGTAGTGCTACCCTCCATGTTGGGAAAGATCCACTCTCCCTTGCCGCAGAGGACACGAAACCATTATCAAAACAGTCACCTGGCACTGGTGTTATGGCACTCTCTGCGTTTGACCCCTACAGGCTGACTGAATGGGAAGGCATGGATCCACATATGGAGCGGACATGCTCTGGCTCCTCACCTCCCGTGAGCTGTTAACAGCATGAGAAGTGTATGGGGCTGGTTCTCAGCAGTCTTGGACCTATGGGTTTTGTGGTTTCACTCAACAGTTTGGGCTTAACTGTAAGCATCTGCCTGCTCTGATCAGTTCAAATCATGCCTGGTCTCTTACCTCTGAAACTTCTGGGCCAGCAACCTCAATCACCTTCTTCTGAATGCACCTATGATGCTTCAGGAAAAACATGATTCAAACAGTTACTGCAGCACTTCCAACTGCCCTTGCTGGCTCCCTACTAGTTGAGATAGGTCCAGCCTTCAAGAAACGCAAGGATGTAGGCTGAGTTTCCATGGTGGTCTGTACCGGAGACCTTGACAACATGCTGCTGATCATGGTTCTTCATATCAATGGTATGCTCCCTGTGAGATGATTGTCTTTTAGAGAGAAGGTTAACTTCAGACCTGCCATGCACAATGTTTTGTTTATGTGTTAATGTAAGTGAAGGTTATATGATGAATGGAGGGTGAGGAGTGGAATGTATTGAGTTTTCTGTGGCCAGGTTTTGTTAGCAGAGGGGGGCTATAGGGGAGGCTTCTTTGAGAAGCTGCTGGAAGCCTCTCCCATGTCCAGCACGGCCAATGCCAGCTGGCTCCAGGCCAGACATGCTGCTGGCCAAGGCCAGACCAACCAAAAGTGATAGTAATGCCTCTGTGATAATGTATTTAAGAAGGAAGAAAGGAAGAAAAAAAAGTTAAGGGGCAGAAGAAGATGGGAGCAAGAGAAGAGCAGAGTGAGAGCATGTGAACAACAATGCAGACACCAAGGTCAGTGCAGAAGGAAGTGTAGGAGGTGCTCCAGGCACTGATGCCTTAAGGACGACAGAAAAAAAATCGAAAAAACACGGAGTGAAGGGGAGAAGCAGCTTTACTGGTCAATGCCTGGCGATCCAAAAAGAAAAATCATAACAATCTCCTCGTTTTTATAACATTTAGAGTGCCCATCCCCCATACTATCCAATTAAAGTCCATCTTACTTCTATGTTCCCTCAATGTCCAACAGAATTGTCCCTTATTACTTAACCCCACCTATGTCCAGCCTCTAGTAGGCCTGGAAGCCTAACTGTGTTCTGTCTTATACCCCACTTATCCATACACAAGAATGCAAACACATTGGAACACAAGCTCTTCTGGACCTTAATATTCCAAGTTATACCTAGCTAAAGTGAATTCTCCAAAATATTAAGCATACCCTTTAAGGCATCAGTGCTGGAGCTGAGGTTCCCATGCAGCCTATGGTGAAGACCATGGTGAAGCAGCTGTGCCCCTCCAGCCCATGGAGGACCACAGGGGTGCAGAGATCCACCGGCAGCCTGTGGAGGAGCCCACACCAGAGCCGGTGGATGCTGGAAGGAGGCTGTGTACCCCATGGGGCAGCCCGTGTTGGAGCAGGGTACTGGCAGGGACCTGCTGACCCGTGGGGAGAGGAGCCCACGCTGGAGCAGGATCATCCTGGTAGGACTTGTGGCCTATGGGGGACCCACGCTGGAGCAGCATGTGCCTGAAAGACTGTGGCTGTGTAGGCTGTGCCTGTGGAATGTGACCCATGTGGCAGCAGTGTCTGAAGAACTGTTGCCAGTGGGACGGACTCGCACCGGAGCAGTTCGTGAAGGACTGTCTCCGGAGGGACAGCAGGAGAAGGATTCCTCACTCTGAGCAGTGGCAGAAAAAACTGATCATAACCCTCATTCCCCGTCTTCCTGCACCGCTGGGGGAGGAGAAGTATAACTTCGAAGGAGGGGGATAGGGGGAAGATTTAAGATTTATTTTACTTCTCATTCTTAAGCTCTGATTTTGTTAGTAATAAATTCAATTAATATCCCCACTTGGAGTCTGTTTTGCCTGTGACAGTGACCAGTAAGGGATCTCTAATGATCCTTAACTCATGAAAACCTTTGTTATATTTTCTCTCCTCTGCCTGTTTGCAGGGAGGAGTGAGAGAGCAGCTTTAGTGGGTACCTAGCATCCAGCCAGGGTCAAACCACTACAGTTTACAGCCACTGTACTAGTACTGTTACTACCACTACAGCACTACATGTGCTGACTAGTGTGTGCTGCAGGTCAACGTCATAGAATCATTATGGTTGGAAAAGATCATTGAGTCCAAACTTTGGCTGAACGTCACCATGTCAACTAAATCATAGCACTAAGTGCTGCATCTAGTCATTTCTTGAACACCTCCAGGGAGGGTGACTCCACCACTTCCCCAGGCAGCCTGTTCTAATGGTTGACAACCCTTGCTATGAAGAAATTCTTCCTAATGTCTTACCTGAATCTCTCCTGGTGCAGCTTGAGTCCATTTCTGCTTGTCCTTTCACTAGTTGCATGGTAGAAGAGCCTGACCCCTACCTTTCTAGAGACTATTTTCAGGTATTTGTAGAGAGTGTTAAGGGCTCCCCTGAGCCTCCTTTTCTCCAGGCTAAACAACTCAAGTTCGCTCAGCTTCTCCTTGTAGGACTTCCCTATGCAGTTTGTCTTATACATCACAGAATTAAGGCAAGAAATTCCTCAGCTCTGTTCTTCAGCTTGCCTTCCCAGAACAATCCTGTATTTCAACCTTCTGACAAACATAGTGATAGTGGAAGTGGATCCTGCTGTCCCTCTGTTATCTTTTGCTTGAGAAACCACTATAATATATATTGTTTGGGGTGCAAGGCATCTTTGTTTTCTGTTTGTCCAGTGCAATGACCCTGCCCAGGGCCAGCACACAGGCATTGACACACGTTGTTAGAGTAAAATAAGTAATAACAATTTGAAATTTCTGAATCCATAAGATGAAAACCACATGCAGAATTTTCTATACAACTGTCTTGGTTTGAGAGATTGAGTTAAATACTAAATCAGTGGTTAGGATACGTAGGTTGGGATTATGGTGAAAAACAGTTAAGCATTGCATCAGTTAGTCAGAAGCAGCAATGAAAAAGGGCCCACACTATTTCTAATGCTTCCCTGATGTCATTTAATTGGAAGGACCCGGGTTGCCAGAATGCATGTTGAGATGGCCCCTGCATAATCTCTGGCAGGTGGGGGGCAGATTTCTCCTCTTATGACATTGATTTTTCCACAAGTAATGTTATAAGTGACTCCTTTATTCTTGCCTATCAGTTATGTTTTGTATAATTAAGGATAATTACTAGGTATGTATAAATCTTATTCTAGTGGGAGTAAATTGTACTTACCATATTTATTCTCTCCATGACTGACCTTTTCTGTGAAAGGTTTTATAAATTCACAATTCAGAGATGTGGGAAAAGGTGTGCTTGTCCCTGTGCTCAGTGGTTTGTGGTGCAGTCCAACATACTCCAAAATGTAGTCACTACAGTGTAAAAATCTGCTGTTGATTTCAAGTCTTAAAAAAGAAGAAAAATAAAGTTTGCTCAACACTCTCAGCACATGGTGTGATCTCTGGGGTTGTCCTATGCAGAGCCAGGAGTTGGACTCCTTGTGTATCCCTTCCAACTCAGGAGATTCTATGCTTCTATGATAGGAGATAGACAGTTCTGGTTTAAAGGCTGCCCATCACCTCACTGGTTGGTACAAAAGAGGAACCTTTAGATGCTAACTTGAGAAGCAAAGCTGGTCTGCCTAAGACATTCTTATTGCTCATATATCTGCTTTCCATTTCCAACGATTAAACAATATGAAAAGACAATTGTCAAGAGTGCAATTTTTTTTCCTTATTTAGTGTTGCATGTGATCTGGGGTTGTTTACGTCACTGGGATGTTATCCCTTCCCTGGAAAAGCTGTGGCTGGAAGAAGCTGGGATAGGGGAAAAGAAGAGAACTCTCCAAGAGATTCTGTCTTTTAAAAAAGACATTTTGACACCCAGTGTTTATGAAAAAAGTGTAGATATGTGGGCTATTTGTCATCATTGCATGGCTGCTTGAGTCTGCAGGCGGTCTTGGTCAGCAACACTTGCCTCTTGATGAAACAAATATGTTGGCTATTAGGCCATATCCACTCTGACTTAGAGGGCAAGTGGTACCACATGACATATGTGGCTGTCTGTATGGCTAAACTTCTTTGATGCCAGAAGCTGGGTGGTCCCACATCATGCTCTGTGAGTCTGTGCCTCAGTCATGCCCAGGCACTGCCTGGGAGAATGCTAGTTTGCATGCAAGCAAACTGCATTAGGGAACATGGAAAATATTGAACTATTTGGATGATTTCAGGTTCATGTTTGAGCTATGTCCTGACCTGGGTCTTCCCAATCCAGCATGGATCCTTTCAAAATGCCATCTTGCAGAATATTGCAAGGGGCTTGAAGAAGAAGGTGTTGAGTCTGCTCCACCAGCTAAAAATATCTCATCTAGGGGATGCCCTTCTGAGAAGAAGGTGCTCTGTGATGCTTGACCTATTCCTGCCTGGTCACCAAGTGGTGAAGGCTTTGCTGCATCCTGTTAATGGTGAGGGGTCTGTGGGAAGGAGGAGAAGAAAGGACCATATGGCTAAGGCATTTAGCTAACTTCTCTTTACACATACGTATTTTTACAGACTTTGGTCACAGAATATCCCCAAAGTGTCTTGGAATAAAGAGTCTGAATTGAGACAGAATTTTCTGCAACTCCATGGTTCAGGGTTTAGCATTTTTTCTCTACTAGATATCTCTATTTCTCAGTGTTTTCTGAATATGGTAAACAATCCTCAGGTAGAAGTGGTAGCTGTAACTAGGAAACATTTAGAAATTCAGATTGAGTAAGCAACCTCCCAGACCTCTCACCCACTCAGTTCACACTGTCTTTGGGGTATCCTTTTTGCCTTCACACATCCACTTCCAAGTGGGTTCTCCATGTGCTTGGAGATAAGACTCAAACGGAATTTTGCTCTCTCCTGATTTAAACTGAGGTTCTTTGGGACAAAAGTCAGCATTTGCTTAGCCATTGGAGACTGAAACGTGACATATCCAATCTCTGATGGCCTGGTGGGCACAGATGCATCCAGCACATAGATATAGTGATAGGGTTCCCCAGGTGAAATCTTGCCTGGTCTCAATGCTAGTGCTGTCTGACCTGGAATGCAGTCTCCTTGCAGTCCCTGCATTATGGCCATGGCTGCATCTGACCTCGCAGCTCTGCTAGCCTCTGAAAGGGCTTGAGGACCACTGGGCTGTGTCCTGCAGCTGAGTTTGCTCATGAAAGTTCTGAGCAGGCAGACCGATGCTCCTCCAGCCCGTTTCATTTACCATAATGAAAATTGCTCTGTATGAAAAGAAGTAAGTCTCTTGCCTATTCAGGAGTTTCACAAGCGTGGTGCACTCTTGTTTCTGGTGGTGGGAAAGCCCCAGAACGTGGATGGGGCTGAAGGGACAATGCAGGTGATTTTACAAAAGTCCTGTCTAAGTCTTGGGTAAACCCAAGTTGCATAAAAATCTAGTTGTATGAAAATATGAAGGTTTGTACCTACAGCATTCAGATATGTAATAACTACAAGAAGTGACTCCAGTGTTTGTCCCTCAAATTCCATCTGTTATCTGGAAAACAGTCCTGACCTAGAGGAGATCCTGAGCACTGTTTCCCAAGAAACATGCCAAAACCAGGCAGGAAATGGGAGTGGTCTGAGCTGGATGCAGTTACAGTGGCAGTGGCAGTGCTATGCAGGCACTACACCTTCCTCCTCCTCTGCCCACTCACAGTAGTGAGTCTTCCTCTGACATAAGGCATACACTGGCCACACTGTACCAGTGTGAGCCAAAAGGACAGTTGGGGAGAGGCAGGAGCTGGAAAAATAAATTTAATTTAAATACTTAAAAGTTGCATTGCACTGAGCGGTATAGCAATATCACACGTGATGCATAATCCATTACTTATCTGTCTGAAGGAAAATGGCTTACACAGATCCAAGTATGGGAGCTGTCCCTATTGATATCATCAAAATCGGCCATCCCCAGCACAGCCCATGGTGGGCTGGATTTGGTATTCCTACAGACTAAGATAGCAGATGTAAATAACTCTCTGAGACTGCTATTCATAAAGAGTATAGTTGATCCACGGGTGTCTCTCTCCCTCACCTCCCTCTTTGAACAGTCTGGGGAAAAGGATGATTCTGAGTACGAGCTGTGCAGAGCCCCAAGTTATTGTGAAACTCCTGCCAAAGCTGCCTGTCACCCTTCATTGACTACAAGGGGAAACTTGTGGAGAATAGCCTTTTCAGGCTAATGTTACCCTTTCTGATAGTTGCCCTAGACTCCTTCTGTAATCATTGAAGAAAGACAGTAACCCACCCATGATTTGCTCCTGCTTGACTTTTGGAGACTTCATGTCTTTAGGTTGAGTATAGAGGGGAATGTTTAGTGACTGCACCAAAGCAGAATCCTCTAAATTGGTGGTGTGAATCCTCCCTCAGATCTCTGTGGTTCCTTTGGATCTGTTGGTCCCGTAGATCATTCTCCATCTAATTGTGACTAACAGCTTTTAGTCTAAGTGGACCTTTTGATGGTTTCAGGCCAGTAGAGCATCATAGGTACTACCGTGAGGAAGAGAGGTCAGAGAAAGCAGACTTTGCCTGGACAAGCTCTTATTTTAGCTTTCAGTGAAGAAAAAACTCTTGGATCAGGTCTTCTGGAATAAAAATCAGAGATGTTCAAGATTCTCTAATTTGTTCTCTTGATAAGCATAGGTTTTTATCAGTCAGGTCAGTTTTGAGCCACTGAGGGCTGACATTCTAGGCTGAAACGTGGAACAGATTGTGCTGGCTTTGTGCATAGGGCAAACTTACTCTTGCCCTTGGGGATAGTGCTGGAAGACCTCTGAAGGATTTCCAGGAGGAAATGAGACACTGTCTCTGTCTTGATTCAGCTCACATTCTGAGTCTGAAGGAAATGGTGGCTGGTGTTACATCTGTGTACTTTTCTCCCAGACTTGTGAAGCTGGTGTGCTTGCAAGCTGTGGGCACAGGAGTATTCCTGTGTCCTGGGGTTCAGCACAGCCAGATAAAGGACAAGGAAGATTTCCTTAGGTGACCCTTCATGCCTTGCGTGTATTAAGTCTGATTTCACTACATAGTCAGCTCCATAAATCTTATGTTTGTTTTCTGGTACAGCTCATCCCCAGCAGCTCACATGCTCAATAATACTGCTGCAGAGGGCAGCTGACAGACAACAGAAGAAAGAGCTCTGTTAACATGTCCTTTCTATTTCATTTCCATCCCCAAAATTCTCCCTAGTTTTAATCCTGGTGGTCCGAATTCCTTAAGAGTCTCTAAAAAAACTCACCTTTTGGTGCCTCCTTAGACTTTTCACCCAGAACTCAAAGGGTTAATATCCTTGGAGCATCACATTGGGAAGCAGTGCAAGTCTGTTCGTGCAGTTGACAGTGCCCTTTATTATTGTTTCTATCTCCCCTATCAGATGTCTCACTCTTAACAGAGTTGTTATTAAGATAATTAGTTAATACGGGTTATTTTATTATTGTAGACCTATTTGGTTTGATTGCATGCTCAGCTAGCACATGTCATAAAAGCAACAAATGCATTAAGAAGTTGCATAATTGGCAAAACTGAACTGTCAGTGTTGTGGAGTTCAGAGATTTGCAGAGGGAAGAAATGTGCAGACTCCATAGAGACACGGGTCCTTCCGTGAACCTTAGATTTCTCCTCCCAGCTTTTATTAGTCAGGAAAATGATTGGCATTTCCTCTTCTGTGTTTTAATTTTCTCTGCTTGTGCAGTATTTTCTGATCTTTGCTTTAGCCTGCAGAGGAAGGCAGATCAGTCGTGTTTATCTTTGCCAGAGATTCCTTCATTTTGGGAACCACATCGGAAATAACTTTAAATGAAGGCAGACAAGAGGCTTTAAAAAGCATCTATCAAGTAATCAAGTGGGTCTGTGTGTCGTATTTCCCGACCATCTATTGCATTGGCATCTATCATTGGCACACATCCCAGTGCTGCCACAGCCGTACAATTCTATTTGGATTTTACATCCAATATTCCTACATTCAAATACTTTATCCAGCTTTATCAGTGCAAAATCCTGGCAATTTTCATCTTCTTAACCTTTTGAGTTTTTCTTGTGCACCCTTCTGACACATAAGCTGGAGAAAAATATTCTTTTCTTCAGCCCTGGTTTGCAAAGCTGCTTTTCAACCCATCTCCGCAAGACTGTTCTGAGACTTGACCAGTGTTGTCTCTGTTTGTGTTGGTCTTCTCCAGGCTCGAGTTGAAGCTGCAAGTGGAACATTCCCCAGGGTCCTAAATTCTGCCCAATTTGCAGCCATGTCGACCTGCAAATATTTCCTCCAGTTTGAGATTTTTGGCATCCCAAGTTTCCTGGATGTGCTTACATCATTCCTGTGCGGAGGAGGACTTGGCTGTATGGTTTAGAATGTGCTCTGTGTAATTGAACAAGTTCTATCAAAATTACCCCAGCAATTTTACCATTTTTTTGTCTGGGGTTACAAAGTATGTGATGTAGCCCTGTGGGCAGAGGAGGAAAAAGCCCTCCCAAGATGCCTTTCCTGAGCTGACTTCATAACTTTGGGGTTTGAAATAGTGGGGAAGGAAAAAGCACAAGCAAGAAATGAGTTGCTAAAGCACAGACATGCACAGACCTATAAAAAATGATACAACTTGATTTTTTAGAATGTGACCAGAGGAAATCTATCCCTAATGCAGTAAACAAACTCCAGTAGACAAACTAGCAGACAATGTCCGGAGTAATTCAGTTCCAAACACGGGCAGTGCTGCAGTGAGGATTTGGCCTGGGGAATTTTGTTTTGCTCTGAAAAACAGAGTTTCAGAGTTGCTGCTTTGAAAGAGCAATTTTAGAAACAATCCCTGCTGCATGAAGAGAAGGTTTGAAAGTCCCTTCACACACTGCCTTTGCTAGGTGCACTGCTAAGGCTCAAAGCACTGAAGAGGAAGGCTCCCGGCAGCTTTCCCAGCCTTTGAACTTAGGACATAATGTTTTTAGGTCATTGCTTACAAGCTAAGAGCACTAAGAAGGGCAGACAAAGGCGTATTAGCTGGAGCTCTTCTCAGTCTCCTGAGAGGGACAATGGGTGCAGTTCACAAGCAGAGGCATACAGCTGCAGCTTGCTGGTTGGGAGACTGCACACAGAGGAGAGATCAGAATTCAGAGTAATTAAGCACGTTGCCTGATTGTTACCAACAGATTAAAAAAACCCTCTGCCAGCTTTACACATTTGTGGCCTCTTGTCCTAGTGAGTCAGGAGGCAGTTCCCATCGTGTGACACACATGCTCTGTAGTACAGGATGATTTTTGGCAAAGTCCGGATGATCATAAGCCAGGCAGGGCAGGGACAGCATTCCAGTTTTATAACACAATTCCATAATAGGAGACAGCATTCTTTTCATATTAATGTTCATACAATAGGAATTTTAAACTCCAGCTTTTGGGTTATATGGAAGAAATAAAGTCTCTTTCAAATGCAACAACTTCATTCTATCATTCAATGAACAGGGCTGCTGGTAGACCAACCATATAGAGTGCAATGAGTATTGTACGGCATACTTTCATTCCAAGAAACAGCACTGGAAAGCACTGATGCAGTTACATGTTAGTTGATGTCACCACAACCTGCTCCTTGGATTGGTTACAGGTGTTCAATCTACCTGCTCTGACTCCAGGGGAAATCCAATTTACCATTCTGAACACTCCTTGTGAGCACTGTAAAGTACATACCACTGCTTCTCTAGAGTTATTAGACCGAAAGATGTGTAGGCATTTACACGGCATTTAGTAGCAAGAGGTTTGTACAGTGCAATGTAGGGCTGCTTCAGGACCATCCTTGCCATGCATGCCACCAGGGACACTTTCTACCTCACTTGTTCTGTTGGTCAAGCGGGGAACCTGAAGCTTTCGAGATGCCCTGACCGACACCTTGCAGTGCCTTGCAGTGAAGGGAGAAGTTTCAAAGATAAATCTCTCATGTTAGAGTTTTGATCAGTCTTTGAATTTTGCACCAAAAATCACTCTATGATTTCAAGAGCCCTTATTGCTCTTTACTGAAGGTTTGACCCGTCATTGTAGCTCAGATAGATACCTCACTGCTGGCAATACTAGGAAAGGGTGAAGAAGCTGAAGAGACTTTAGGCTCCTCTCCCTTGCAGCGTGTAATAAGAGACAACACTTTAGGGTCTCAAAGAAATACTTTGAGCCCTCTACTGATCTTAGGGTGAAAAGGGAACTTCATTAAAACCTGGTTTTGGCCAGCAGGTTGACACCTCTTAAACTAGCATTTGGCAGGCTGCCTGGTTTCAAGCAGGCCAGAGAGTCAGATTGTATGAAGTATGTTTTCTCACTAGTGGCATCTACAAATAAGATTTCATAGGGGGCTTAGCTGAACTAGGCTGTCCAGAGCAGATACAGGGAGTGCTGCTACTAGTTACTAGAAGTTCAGGTTGTCCTAACCTAATTTATAAGTTCAACTCTGTTTCAAGTGAGCAAAGACATGTGCACATGTGCTCTGAAAGGGACAAAAGTATCAGTACTATTTAGAGGCAAGGTGGAACATCCAAAAGAGCAGAAGAGGGAGGGGCATCCTGAGAGATTGTTCCGTGCCTTGCCTGAGCACCCATGGGGCTTTAGGTACACATGAAGGTTCATGTGCATTGGGGATGAAGGGATCCTAATTAAGCATACACAGGAAAATCTGGTGAACGCCAAGAGTATTCTGGCATGTGTTTCCAAACGCGATGACAGGGGAATGTTCAGTAATGACCATTTTATAATGTTGGTTTGATTTTTGGATACTGCCAAATGAGAGACAAAATAGAAGTCCTCAGGACATCTGTTCATGCAGGAGAGTGCATCAGTAGGGTCTGGAAGGTGCAATTTTTGAGTTTGAGGATAAACGTTTTGGGTAGCTGCAGTTCTAAAGTGTAGTAATAGAGAGGCTGATCTGCATGCATATTCTGGACTCAGCCTTAGTGAGTTCTTAAAGAAGAGCTTGCAGAGCAAGGGCTGTGTGAGAATATTTCTTCCTGACAGCTTGGCTGTGTTCTTCAGAGCAAGCCTGGCCATGGTGGCACTGAGACTCATCAAAGGCACTGCATTCTCTGAGCCGAGGGTTACAGGCTGAGCTGGGGATGGCCAGCTGGGGAAAGAGGTGGATGAGGGACTGACCTGAGTACAACCCAATCTTTAACAATGAGATTTCCTGCCTTGGTAGAAGTGTTGAAATGTCTTGGTGTGTTTCCTTGCCTTCAAACAAGAGCTCTGTGCGCCTGACGTCACTTCCCCAGTCTGCCAAGCGGATAACAGGATGAACCTGCCCTGACTCTGAACCAGACATCGTACTGTGTCACTGGTTGTTGTGCTCTGTGACGCCGCAGGAGAGTTTACTACCAACATTGGTTTTGTAGTTTACGCTTCACACACACACACTTTCCCCCCCTCTTCCCCAGCAGCTCAAAAGAAGCAGCATAGGAACTTGTGCGATGTGCTTACAGGCACACACAAGCAATGTGACTCATCAATAGACCAGGCTTTGGGAGCTGGTGCCTGTTACAGCATGAAGCCAGCCTGCTTCTTCACAGAGCTCCGAAAAGCAGCTGGCTATGTCAAAAGGGCAGAGAATAAAGAGTGTAGTGTAAAATGGAGACACAATTAGGCAAAGATTAAAAAAAAAACCTTATAACATTTTTCATCTCTTTACTGAAAGTTCCCTCGGGTGATGTTTGCTGAAACAAATAGTTCTGCAGCTTGGTGGTGCAAATAATGGCACATAGATTTTGCAATAGTACTAGTTTGCTTTTCAATGTCTGAATGAGCAGTCATATAACATCTACCTTGATATGCACCGAGTTCATCACAGAATATGTTTTTATCACTTGGCAGCACTGAAGAAATGGCATTTCAGTAATATCTCTATGAATCCGCTCTCTCTAAACCTTCAAGTGTTTCAACCTCATCTTATATCTTGTACTAAACACTAGACAGTGAGGAAGGAGAGAATAATTTATTGCAATTCATTAATCAGGAGCCTTGATAGAGGTTTTTATATTTCAGAGCATTTTGGAGGGAACCTGGTTTCGCATTGACTGCATTTTGGAATTGGGAAAATTTAGGCACTTTCCTTGAAAAGGTCAGTACATTTTGGTTGCCTCCAGTTGATTTCAGGCATATAACTTCAGAAAAAATGCAAAACTTAGACATTGACAACATTACCTCGTCCCAGTAATTTGATTCTTTTAGATTATGTAGTGGTGCCTGTAGCTGTGGGTTGCTTTTACATCACTGGAACTTGGAAGAGATGGAGACACAGTATTCATCAAACATTTGAAAATGAATACTGTCCTCTATTTTGACATTGCTTTAAACATTAAGATTATTCTGAAATGACCACAAGAGTCAGAAAGATGTAAATTTTGACATTTCTGATTTCACTATATTCAGGAGTTTTTTCATATATTGGTTGCATTACCTGATTTCTTTACATTTCTTTGTATTTCCACAAAGAAAGCAAATCCATAAAAGTGAGTGCCCTTATTCTATTCCTAGTTACTACCTGTGCTGGCCACAGATGTGTTCATACGTCATGGGACAGCAAAGTCAAGTTGTAAATACATGTTGTCCAAGGTTTTCACCATTTGGTAATCACTCAAGGTCATAATCTGTTTGTGATTTATCACATAACAATACCGAGCACAATAGTCTCTCTAGGCCCAAATAACATTAATACTAATAATTCAGCACTCTACAGAAGCAGTTGTATGTTTTTCTAGACTTCCAAGCAGTCATTAAAAAAGAAAAAAAGACAACCTACCTGAAAGGTTCACTTGAAAGCACAAGTGTCAGGCTGCTCTACTTGTAGACATCCTAGACATTTTGATAGCCCAGTGCCTTCGTGTGGTTAGTGATCCCGAGTCTTTGGTACCAAGACTCATTAGAGAAAACCCTTCAAAGTATCCAGAAATACTTTGTTGTAAGCTGTGCTGAGGCTTGGCACTATAACATAATAAAAAGAGTAAGTCAACCACTAGGAGAAAAATCTTACTCATGAGCAGTCAGTTACCTGATATGACAAATGTCAAAGTTTGAAATAGATTAGTCAACCAGTTCCAGTCATCATCTTGGTTTCCTTCGGACAATTTTCAGAATGTTTCCGTGGTTATCTAATTTTAGATTTTGTCCATGAGCAACATTTGCTCGAGTCTTCTACTCTCAAGATTCTTTTTTCTCCTTTTCTTCCCCAGAGGGTAGTTAATTTTCAGTTGGCATTCAGTCTATGGAGGGCATACCCTTCGAAAAAGCCTACCTATCTTTTGTCTACATCACAGCTTTTACTTCAGTTTTATCTTCCTCGAAGCATATCTTTTTTCAGTATCTCATTGGAACTGGAACTGGAGAAAATTTACATTGACAAGGGCTGTAAAATTCCACTGGTAGGCAACTTAAACCTAGATGCTTTCCCTGGAGGGAGTGAAATGACACGATTATACTGTATATTTGAGTACCCTTGTAATTTATTTCCTTTTATAGTCTTCTGAAATTCCCTCTTGTTCCCTTGAGATAATTTAATGTTACCCATGAAGGAGATTGTCCCAGTGCACAATGGGGTGTGACAATGATATGCATCTGAATGCTGAATTCAGTGACTTGGGGCCCAAGGAGTCACTGTAATCTTCACAGTCTGGGTATTTACTCCAGACAATTTATGTCAGACCTACATTGATTCCTCCACAACAGATGAAAAAAGGAGAAATTTCTGTTCTTGTGAATTTTCTGAAGATGTTCAGAACGGTCTGCCAAAGAAAATAGATATCTCTTTTACAAGAACAAAGCCCTCAAAACATTTGAAAGGACAGGAGCAGTGAAGTTTTCCTTGGGCAGGTATTTTCCTTTTAATTATCATTAATTTGTTTAGGCATTTTGTTAGGGATTTGTTGGAAGGCAAGTCGGAAGTAAAATTATTTTCCTGGTTTAAAAACAGCCTGTTTAACATTTATTCATGCAGGGCTGGGCCTCCAGATGGTATAAATTGGCATGGCTCCATTTAATATCAGTGGATCTATGCCAATTTCCAGCAGCTGAGAATCTTGTCCAGTAAGGCACTTTCAGTCCTGTGACTTCAGTTCAGTGCTTGTAAGATTCAAAGATTCAGCCTGTGGAATCATGATGAAAAATTCTTAACTTTACCAAAACAAACCTTTCTTTTTCAATGGCCGTGGCAGAGCTGAGTGAGCACATGTACGATCTACTCAGAACAGTCAAAATGCCCTATTCCCTCATCTACCTTTCATTACTGGTGATGCTATATCTGAGGTGTGCTTCACTTTAGCATTAGAGGTCAACATGAATGGTTTTATTACAACAGCAGAGCTCAAATGGTGAGCCTGAGAATACAGAGGTTGTGCTCCAACTGTCAGGTAAATTGTAAGTTACCAATAGAGTTATGCTGTTTAGTCCATATGTGGATCTGGCCCATATGATACAATTGCTTTAGGAATTCATCCAAACATCACAACAATACTTACTTGATCATATCAGTTATTGTCGTACTTATCTTTAGACACTGGTTGTGTTGTAGAGATTTATTATTAAGACAATGACATTCAGACCACAAATGCCAGACTCCTCCATGATAAAACCAGGAGCCAGCACTTTAGCATCTGAAATGAAACTCTGAAAGAGCAGAATAGACGAAAGACTCAACTAGTTTAGAGAAATCAATGAAGTCACACTTAGATTTTTGAAATAATGTGTTTCCTCATTAAAACTAACTGCTGCTGAATGTGTGGTGGGTGACCCTGGGTGGCAGCTAAATATCCACCTAGCTGTTCCCTCAGTCCCTCCAAGTGGGATGGGGGGAAGAAAATAGGAAGGAGCAAGAAAACTCATGGGTCTAAATAAAGACACTGATTCAGGTATTGGAAAACAAAGATGACAAACATTAAGGAAAGCACCTTTCCTATCCCCTTCCTAGTCTTTGCCCTTTTTATTACTACAGATTAAACTTAGTACCTTTGGTGAAGCAATGGGCAGCACAGGGCATTAGAGTCATTGTGTAGCAATTTTTTTCTGCCGCTCCTTGTTCCTTACTATTTTCTTCTGTTCCTCCTTCTTATTCTTTTCCTGTGCTCTGGTGTGGGCCCTCCATGGGTCACAGTCTATGGAGTATGTGCTGTGACGTGGGTCCTCCCATGGCTGCATTCCCATCGGGTGACTGTTGTGGAGTTAGAACTGGCTGAGGCTGGCATAGGGCAGCCCCTGACCTCCTTGCATAGAGGACACACCTGCAGCAGTGCCTTCCTCCTCCCTCCTGCTACCAAAATCTTGTCAAAGACATCCCATACAATTTATACAATTTTCTTTTAGCTGAGCAGAACACCTAAGACAGGTCATTGTGCGGTTGGAATAACCCTACACACTTTATTTATGTGCTTCACTAAAGGTATGTGGTTGGATATCTTTAGAGTCAGGATATGGGTCCACTTATGTCCTTGGTCTGACTCAGTATGTTATGGTATTTTACTTAATGCCATATTGCCCTACCTTATTTCAGTCTTCCACTGAACAACAGGGGAAGTCCAGAGGTTTTGTAACACCAAGCAAAGGAACTCACAGGTGTCTTTGGAAGTGGAGGAGCAGTTACTTGCCTGGTATTATAGAGATGGCAGTATTTAAACTGAACAGCTCTGGGGTAAGTTTATATTAACAAATAATTTTCATTCATTAACATGAATGCTGGAATGTAAAAAAATCTCAAAGACCTTTTCCTATCTTCATCCCCATGACCAAAAATCTCCACCGTTTCAATAACATTACTCAGTTATTAAACTGTTGAATGAGTAGTTTTGATTTCTCTCAGCTTATTGTCTGCTTCTCTTCTAGCTTTAATAGCTATTTCCTTAATATCAGAGCTGTTCCATTTCATTACCTTCCTCCTGTTTGCTTTTTTTTTAACTTGAGGTGGAACTAACGCAATGCAAATTGTGATGCCTGTCTCTGATTTTTCTATTAGGCAACTTAGAATTCCATGCAGTCTGTGGTGACAGCAGAACTAGAAATATATTTGAAGTTATCTCAAGTTTGTGAGATTTTTTTTCAAACAAATAATAACATTCAGCGATATTCAAGTCTTTGATTTGGAGCCCTTTTCTGCAAAGTGTGTTATACACACATTTCAGTTTTTTATTTCCACCTGATGCAGTTCCATAAAAGCTGCCATATAAAATTCCTGACATACAGCTAAGGACAGTACAAGCTTAGCAGGGCACTAAAGCTGCAACAGTGCAATGTGAAGAAGACATGTTCAATAAGTTCACAAACACTGTTGTACTGCTGCATGGAGTTGGTGAAACCAGAAGTAGGCAATGGTTGACTTTGTTGTATCACACTAGAAGCACTGGGAAGGTATATATTAACACACATTGGTTCCTCAAGAGCTAGAGTTACCTTAGCAAACAGAGCAATTTCCTCTTTGAATCAAGAGGAAATTATTTTTTGATTAAGCTCTGAAACATGTTTGTATGCTCTTTTGAGCATGTAGTCTGTGCAGAAAATGCTGCCAATTGCTGCTTTTAAAAGTTGTGAATATGGTGTGCATCTCAACTAACACTTTGGCATTATTTGTTCCTCACTTTTGCTTTTATTTCACAGTAGAAAACGAAGGAATTTGATAGGCTGTTGTGCTTAATGTCCTGACTAGTCATATCAAAGATGACTCCTTTCTCCTTTGTCTTGAAAATAATGGATTACTTTTTGAAAGAGGGCATGCTCTTCAGTTTTATTTTTCTGATGGTTAGAGACTTTATTCCCAAGTGACATTTTCAATGAATGCATAGCCAGCCTCTCTCCATTTATAAATCAGCTATTCTTTCCCTGCAGCCAATGCAAGAATGTAAGATGTTTTCCCTTGAGAAGTGTCCTTCACTCTTTGTAGAAAGCAGTACTACTCCTTGCCTTTTTTTGCTTTAATGCTAGGTAAGCCAAACTCTTTGCCTAATCTACAATAGTGATGGTCTTCCTGAAAGTAATGGAAGCGATTGGTGTAGTTCTATAGTCATATCTGGGCTATCTCCTAAACAAAGAATGATCTGACTCTTTTGAGTTTTGGGAGTTCTTTTCTGCTCTATGTTTGATTTTTTCTGCTGGCCTAGCTAATCTCAAAACTTGGTCATTTCTATCCTTTCCCTGCACTCTCTGTCGGCTGAGAACTAGCTTTGCTCATTGATCCTTCCTCTTCCCTTCCCTGTAGCCTTCTTCTTATATGTTGCAGAGGAATGTATTTAGATGTCTAAACCTCTCCTAAAGGCTTATTTCCTTTCTTAGAATACGGGCATCTTTGTCTGGATTAAACCTTAACTACTTTACCAGAATGTTCCCCTCATCCCTAAGTAGAGATGCCTGTGCAAAAATGAATAGCAGTCACCATTTTATTGGTCAAGGAAACTCTAAGGAGGTTTGGAAATCCAGAAGAAACAAAGCATTTGTAGAATACAGGAATTTACAGCACAACTAAAAGCATTATTCAAGTTACTATTTCCAGCAAGTAACTTTTTGGCTTCGCCGCAAGGCCAGTAGGAAATCCTATAGAAGTGTTAGACCATGAACATATTTGGTAACCACGTCTGAAAGAAAACCCTTAGGGCAAACCTGGTTTGCAAATACCATATGAAACTAGAAAGAACCTCAAATAACCCCCACGATTCAGGAAATACCAGAGGATACAGATGTTGCATAAATGAATTAGTTGAGTGCCTGGAAGGAGAAGGAGCCTGATTCTTGAACAGGACAATCCACTTAATTAGAAGAGAAATAATTATGAGGAAAATCTACAGAAAACATACCTATGCTCATGCTGAGTTCAGGAAAAAACCTACACATAATCAATATCAATATGTATCTTGATTTAAAGATCTCAGTCTTACATGTCAATGACATAATCACGTTCCAGAGAAACTGACAGCAATACTATCAGTTAAGAAGAACTGAGATGGTAAAACTCATGGTTTTCAAACAGTGATCACACTATCAGAGTGTGATTCTTTTCTCAGAAGAACATGTGGAGAGGCTTTTGTTAGAGTAAATGAATGAGTAGTCTGGGAAAGCTTATTTGTTTCATCCTGGATTTGTGTTAGAGATCATTTCAGGTTTCTTTGTTGTGAGAATGAAAAGGCTGTGCAATAGATAGAATTCAAAGGTATGTAAGCAAGTAAAGTGATAGAGGAAAGATATCAGCAGACTATTTTCCTATTTAGATTACATATTTCTCCAGTGTCATTTCAACACTTAAGAGACAATCCAGATGCAACCTTTGGCTGAGAAATTCAGTATATAGACTGATGTGGTATGGCTTTCCATTTTGAAGCTGCTTGTTTACTCTTTCTTTTAATGTCCGCCACTGGCTTTTCTCAGAAGATGTTTGCCAAATTGACTCTTTGTCTGGCCAAGTGCAGCTGTTCTGATATTATGTTCTCAAAATTACATAAGGATGCATGTCTGCAGACTTGTTCAATCCGATGAGTTATACCATCTCTTAGAAGGAGCATCTTCAGTATCTGCAGAAAGTCAGCCAAGCCATGAGTTGGGCTGCTTATGGGTCCAGAACATCAGTATTACATTTTAGGAGCGTAGCTTGCAAGGTGGAAATGTCAAAGCCTTTTTCTAGAGTCCAAACCCAAGACTCAGACAGCTTTTAAAGAACGATGGAGTAAAATACCAACAAAGTAAAGTCTAAGGAGAGCTGGACAACTGTACCCGATGTCTTCCAAATTATATACAGTGCTTTGTGATCCAGATTTTTTTTTTTGCTTACATTACAGGCCAACACTGATTCTGGTCCTGAAAGAACTTTTAATATAACAGTTTTAAACCAGTACAATATATTGTGGTAATTGGTGTAGGAAGCTACTTTTGTGCAGGAATGATTACTTTTAAAGGCTGACTCATGCTGAAACCACTGGGAATATCTGGAGAAGTAACAGGTTGCTAGCATGAGCAAAGTCTTTGAAATCTGCCCCATAACTTTGTGCTTGTCTGGGATAATTTTTTGAGTCATTGTTGGTCTTACCGCAAGTGAATAATGTGATCCCCACCAACTCACGGTGAGAAATTCTTGCCACGTAATTATTGTGTCAATAAATTGTAATTCAGATATCATGTACCTATATGTATTTGATATAATTTAACATGTGCTTAAGACATCTGTTTAAATAAATTACTAAGGCATACTGAGCTATGAAAAAATACTCCTATAATTTTTGTTAACTTTCCACATATTCTATTATTTTAGTGCTTTTTGAATGGATTTCTGATTCATATTGATTGAAAAAAAGCTAGCAAATTAAATCAAAACCATGCTGAATTACTGTCAAGGCAAGACATATAACACAGATTCAATTCTAGTAAACTTCATAAAGCATTTTTAGCCAGAGTCAGAAAAGTAAGGTTTTTTTTCTCCCAACTGAATCAGAGAGGTGTCAGTGATGCTGCATACCGGACACAGAAGTTAGGCACCAGATACCTAGCAACAGTGCTCTGACTCTCCAGTTCAAGCACCTCATTGATGTTTCCCTTTAGTTTGGAAGTAAGCTGGTTTTCAAAATCTATATCTGGTATGAAAATTATCCTCTCTGATGTTTGATATTAAAAGAATATAATCAAGCCTGCCAATTAACACTACGGTGAAAAAAATAGAGATTATATAAGTTTCAAACTGTGCTTCATACCTTGCTGTTTCCATGTCTTTTGACTTAAACAGCAGTGACACCTTGTAAGAAATGCCAGGGCAAAATTACAGCCCTAATTAAATGCTCTTGTATTTCTTTCAGAGAGTTTATTTTTATTTACTTCAAAAAACTCTGAAAAAAAGAGGAAATTTCTGGAGGCAAGTTATGTAAGGCACATATATTTGTAACAAATTATGACCAAGTGATCTACACAATAAACAAAGCATGTTGTAGGATACTCTACTTACTGGAGATGCTACAATAGTATTACAGTGCTGTTTCCTTGTCAAGTGTCTGAAATGGAGGTGTGTTGCTGTATAGAGAGATTTCAAACCCAAATCTTTAAAGCCAGAGAGGCACTCAGTTTCCCTTAAAATAATTGTTGGCTTCAGAGGGCATTAAACTACCTGAGTACCTCTGAGAATTTACACCTAAGTGACCTATCCAAAGTCACAATGCAAAGCAGAGGCAAAGCAAGGGCTTTCTACATCACTGTTTTGCACCCTAAGTAGCATTCACCCTCTTGTTCAGTAACAAAACAATATCTGTTCTGAGGAGTTCTGTTCCAACATTATGAAGGACTTGACAAGTAAGTTGTTTGATGGGAACAAACAAGTCTAAAATTAAAGACTAGAAATAAAAAAAAATCAAACCATAAGGTTAAATGTAAATTAATTTGCAAGGTCACTAGTCTTAGTAAAAATCATGGGCCATTACAGTTTTTCCATCTGCTCTTTTTTGAATCTGTTAACTTCTACTATTATCACACAGAAGAGAAGCAATTGCCGTTCTTGCCGGTTGTCATAATTTTTTTTGCCTCTGCCTTTCTTCTCAAAAAAAGATAGAATTGTCGAAAGTAAGCTGTGTCTCATAGGTGTGATTGGCCTGATTTCAGTTTGCAGACACTTGTTCTCCTTTTTGCCTTTCTCTGCTTAAGAGTTCTCTATCTGGTATTGTCTTCTCATGAATGTGCTTATACATCAATAAAATCACCTCTCAGACTATTTTTTGAGAAGCTAAACATGATGATCTTGTTAAGACACATACTGTAAGGCACTTACTCCAGCCCTTGAATAATTTTTGTAGCTCTTTTCTGTTCCAGAGATTACTTTCATCCTTTCAAATTTTCATTCTATTTTTATTCTCCCCTTCCTTCCAGGTTTTCTACTTGCACTTCTGATCACAAAATCATAAAAGAAGTTTCTGCAGCAGTGTTGTACATTTTGCCTTTGAGCTCCTTCCCCAGCTTACTGCTGTCCATTTTATGGTCCCTAATTCTGTCAGTCCATCCTGAAGTCATTGTTGCTACATGTTTAATTTTATTTTTGTCTGTACTAGTGTGTCTTAAAAAATAAGATAGGTTGATCTCTCATCAGTTTAGTCTACATCATTATCTGCCCTTTCTCCCATCAATATCATCTACAAATTTTACCAGCAGTAGTTCTGCATTAGACTTTAAGTCATTGTCAAAATGTTGTAGAACATTTTACCTGTCACCCACTCATATAGAAACCTTTAATGATCAGCATTCATCTCCATTCAAGACATCTTGAGATTTTCCCTCCACTAATTCTTTGCCGGTTTATCATTACTCTATTCATATTACCATAGAGTAATTCAGATTGGATGAGACCTCTGTACTTCATCGAATATAATCCCCACTCAAAATAAGGTCAGCTTTAAAGTTAGAGCCAGCTATTGTGTAGTGCTGCTGCTAAGTCAAACACATTACAGTCTACCCTATGTACTGAATTACCTTCACCAAACAATGCTTCAGTAAGGATATGAACCCTGAAGTTCCTTCCATACTTATTTTTCTGTGCTTCTAATGACCTGAAAGTTGCTTGACAAAGCCTATTCTCCATCATCTAGTGGACTGATGTTTATTGTATGTGCTTTTAACTGAATCTCATAGCAACAAGTAAACAGGAAACTATTTGGTGGGAAAATTCGCACTCATTTAGAAACAAAGGAGTCTTTGCTCTGCATTATTCTTCTTTTGTTTCCCTCCTTTTCCCATGACTTTTGTGTTTTTTTTATTCATTTCTCAGCATTTCCTTCTCCTTGTAATTGTTAAAATCCCTACCTTTTTCATCTGTGGTCTCTTTGGCAATATCAGGAGTGCAATGATATGAGTTATGTTCACAACGCACAGTCTATATCATGCATCAGCTCTACAGCCATAGGTGTTTTATCTGTATCCGTGTAACACATACTGGTGTATACTTCACTTCCTTTTTTTGAGAAATTACACTTAGTTTTCAGGGGAAGCCCATGCAGAATCATCTTCATGATGAGAGTCCAAAGAATGCCACAAAGTGAGAAGTTATGATGAAAAGGTTTGCTCCATACACTTGGGCAAATTAATTTTGTTCTCTATCCCATAAACAGTTTTCAGACCTCAGGGGTTTTTTTTGAATGTGTGTAAACTGAACTTCAATAGGCCACTTGACAACTACTGTTGTGACTCACTGTGAGAAAGACTCCAAAAGGACAGAAATTGGAGCCCTGCAGAGTCACATCTGCGTAAAAACTCTAGAAACAGGCTGACTTAGAATAGCATGGTATCATAAAGTGGAAGAGAAGGCACCAGGGAGGAAAGAGGGACCCATGATACCATGGAGAAGCTGCCTGGAATCTTTGGCTATGCCCATGCTATTAAATTACATGGGACTGGGGCCTGATCCCTGGCCAGAGCAAGCTGCATAGCATGGCTCATTGCTCCTCAGCTCCTTTCTTTTCATCTGGAAACAATCTGATTTTGTCAATACTCCCTGATGGGCACAGAAGCAGTTCTCTAGTCCTATGTTTCTGTCGTATTACAGAATCACAAAATCACAGAATATATCAAATTGGAAGGGACTCATAAGGATCATTGATTCCATCTCCTGGCCCTGCACAGGACCATCCTCATAAATCATCCCATGTGGCTGAGAGTATTGTCCAAATGCTTCTTGAACTCTGTCAGGTGCTGTGACCATTTTCCAGTAACCAACCACCCACTGGGGGAAGAACCTTTTCCTAATATCCAACCTAAACATCCCCTGATACAAATTCAGGCCATTCCCTTGGGTCTTGTCAGCAGTCACAAGAGAAGAGATCAATGCCTGTCCCTCCTCTTCCTCTCACAAGGAAGTTTTAGACTGTGATGAGGTCAGTCTCCTCTTCTACAGGCTGAACATACCAAGTTAACCAGCATAACATGGTGCCCCTCAGTCACTGATGAGACACCAGGTAACCCTGATGGTTATGGTCTTTACCCTTTGTTTTGGAACAGGAAATGCCACCTGGTAATCATTCTTTGGGTCCCACAGATTTGTGATCCAGTTGAAGTGTGAACTTCTGTGACCATCTAGTTCTTCAGAAATCTTCACTCAGGAGACTTTCTTTTATGTACTGTGTATAAAAGACACATTACTACCCAAAAATGTATTAAGTGGATTAATTTATACAAGTACACATGGAACTCATACATCCTACAGAAGGCTTATTTTGCCCCTTCCAGTTCTCTTTTTAGTCTGCAATATATCACAAACACACACAAACAAAAACATGGAAGTAAGTGGTTTGAGTGAATCCTTTCCACACACTCTTTTCTAAAAGGCCACTTCCTTTCACAGTCCTCCCCATCTTCTTTCATTCCAGATGATTAATGAAAAAAAAATAGATAACTGCCTAGCTGTCAAGTTAGGCAATTATAAATGTCATTCTCTTCAATAATATTTTTAAATTACATTAAATTGAAATTACTTAAATTACATTAAAAGTAATCAAAGAAAAGGATGGTGATAGGTGAGTTTGGAGCAGAGAGACCAAGAAGATGACAAGCTGCAGCTGTTATTTGATGAAAGTTGGTTTTGACCATTGCAGTTCCAACTTCCTTTCCAATCATTGTTACAAATTCTGGTGTTTTTTAACTGCTAGGTCTGGACTGTGCTATTCGCTTGGTTCAGAGAATATAGAAAAGGTTAGGAAGATTCTTATCAGCTGTCTCTTTTGGCATCAAGGCACTTTGGCTAACATTCCATACCTTTCCAAGAGTTAGTACAGAGTAGTCTGGCTCCAGCTTCTCTCTTTGCAACAGGTTCCAAGATGTTCTTATAGCCTTTTGAATATCTGTGGTAAGGACAGCATCATGTTCTACCATGAAAGCATCTGGTGGATTCTGTGTCTGGTAATGATCAGAAAAAAAAGAATAATTAGACAGCTAGAGGGGAAAAATGCTTATTGCTCCAAAGTGGTAGTCTTTCTCCTTGTATTTTTATAGCAGAATTTCTATTAGCACAGTACTGTGCATTTGTTACCTCTGAAAACAAGAGCAGGCAAGTTTAGACTTGAATTTCTTTCATTTTACATAGGCCGGAGGCACAGAGTTACTGGAAGCTTCTTTAATGCTAGGTGTGCCTAGCATTAAAGGATGGGAGGCATGAGAAAGGGTGTGTTTTGGAAGACTAGCTGAGTTGGGTTTAGGGCCACTGGCCAGCTTCCTTTTCACACCAAAATTGCAGCTGGCTTGTCATAAAGACCTATGGCCAGGTCCGGATCCAAGCTCCTAATAATATGTTATTTTTCTCCTTCAGGCCTCTTTACAGCTTTAATTAAATTGCACTTGCATTCACAAAGTTTTGTTTCCCAGAATGTGCAGTTTTGTCCATTCTTTTATGCCAGTAGAAAAATTACTGCTCTGCCTTATTACACTTGTTACAGCATGGGCTGAAAGCTCATCTCAGGCAAGTAGACGGAGTTAGTGCAACCACAGAAGTTGTGAACCCAGAGACAGTTTTCCCAACAGAAAAAAATAGTAACCACAAAAGAGTGGAGAAAGGGGACTAAGGGGACAGTAATTTCTCTATTATCCCAGGGTCTCAAAAGAAAGAAATAACAGACCATAAGTGAGCAGATTAATGGATCATCTACTGCAATATTATTCCATCTCCATGCAATCACAGTCTATCCTACAGAGCTTCTAAAAACTTCACCACGTCAAAATATCTCTAGGACTTAAAGGAGTGATGCTGGGATTCCACTTACAAGATCATTCAAACCTTAGTCACAGAGTCACCTTACTGTGGATTCACACACAGCATAATTAGATGGCAATGAAATTCAGGAAATGCAAGAGTGTATTTGAGGTGAGTGACCTATGAACAAATTTTGTGTCTCATTACTGTAAGCCACCCAGTATGATTTACTTAGTGGGACAATTTGTGCCCCATCCTCCTTTCAGAAGCTGCTAAAATCTAATAGTTTTTGACAATGACCTCTGAAATGTTTAGCTGATTCTTTAAATAACGAACATGACAAAAATAGAAGACAAAGCTTTAATTACATGTGATTATTCTTAATATGGACTAATTTTTCCATAACCTCAGACTTAGGACTCAGCATTTCGAATTTCAGTAGTTTGCAGTCAGATAATACAATGTCTGTGAGCAGAAAGGATAAATTTAGATCTGAAATGAACAACATACATTGTGATGAGGTGCAGGCAAGGTAAGGGATTGTCAGCAATGAGTTAGATGGAGATGAACTGAAGGTCAATCCAGGAAAGATAAGGCAAAACACTGTGTTTGAGGATAGATATTCCACTCACTTTAGAAAATGACAAATAGGTGTTCTATTCCAGGTAATGTGAGAAATGGCTGGTAAGCCATTTTCAAAAGATGATTGTGTAAGTGGTGAGTATATGGCAGAGCTAAATAGGTGAGATTAAGGAGCTCAGCAGCTTCATGTTGAAGGAAGACAGTGGCAAAGAAAGATGTTTACTTTGCAGGTCTATAAAAACAGTTTAATAGAAGAACTATGCCAATACATTTCCAGACAGGATAAATAATTTAAAAGTTTTGTTTTCTCTGGGCCCAATAACAAAAAATGACTATTATGAATCAAGTGGCTGGTGCTTCAAAGAGAAGGAAAAGTAAATTTGATTCATGAGAAACCTTTTGTATTCTTGACTCCTAGAGAAAGTGATGAGGAGACAGTGAAGAAAAAAAATCTTAAATTTTAGTAATTTTTTCAAAATAGATTTCAGATTCACGTATTTTTCCTACCTGTGTTTGGTATAATACTCAATTATCTCAAAACTCACATATTTCTGTTCTTTTAGCTTAGTGTTAAGGACTTATGTATATATCATACAATGTGGCATTTCTAATCTGATCAAGAGTGTATATTGTTCCCTACCAGATGAATTTTCAAATAGTATGGAGGCAATTATTATTAATAAATCTGAGCTAAAAGGTCATATAAAAATATTATTCTTCAGAGAAGTAATAATTTGATGACTTCTGGATCTGTAATGACTGCTGTTTCAGTTGAGTATTGTAGTGGTTTAACCCGGGCTGAGTGCCAGGGGCCCACTACAGCCACTCTCTCACTCCCCCTTGCCCAGCTATAGAGGAGAGAGAGAATATAACGAGAGGTTATTTATGATAAGGACTAAAACAGATTCTTTCTTAATCACCATCACAGGCAAAGCAAGACTCCATGTGGGAATGATAGTCAGGTTTATTACTAACAAGATCAGAGCTAAGAGTGAGAGACAATAAGAGACAACTCTTACCCCCCACCCCCTCCTTCTCACATCCAACCTATTCTCCCGCAGCGGTCAAGGGAAAAGGCGAGGTGGGGGGGAGGTGTTGCTGTGGT